>WAAG01066163.1:0-22332 GCA_013390105.1 Tichodroma muraria
AAAAAGAAGTGAAGTTACTGCATTCCTGAGAGTGACATTTAATCTCAAAATTCCCTGGGGGCTTGTGCATGTATGACCCAACCTCCCAACAGAGGAACATGGAGCTGCAGCCCCCGTCTGAGGGCTGGGAGCTGGCATGTGGCATCCTGAGCTCCCCAGGCACACCACAGCAGGGTCCTCAGCTCCCCCTCTGATCCCCATTCCTCTCCAGGATTTTCCTTCTGGGTTTCCTTCAGCATAGCTCTTCCCAGTTTGCACTCCTGGAAGAGATGGAGGAGCAGAGTTCCTAAAGTAATCCTGCTTCTAGCTTTAACAGATCTTTTATCCTGAACAACAGTGTTTGATGCCTTCTCAAAACCACTACAAGGCTCTTGGTTAGTGATTCCTATCAAGTGTTGAGCAGTCCTGTCCACCCTGCTCATGCTTTGCTGCCTTCCCACCTCAGAGCCAGTCTGGGTTTCAGATCTGTTAAACTTTTATTTACAGAAATGTAAGAGAACCTACTCAAAAGGCTTAACATTAGAATATTAATATGAATATTCAGTAAGCCCTGGAAATTGCAGGGGGCTGGACAACTGTCAACACAATACTGATTTTCAGAAGTAAAGTGATCTGGCCAAATCCTAGACTGGCCCAGCTCATGGGAAGAATGGTGTGCTGGTTTAGAATTCCTAATAGATATAAAAAATACTATAGTAAATGCAATGCAGTGTGAATTAATGAAGGTTGTTGACTCTATTAAACTCTAACCTGTAAGAGACTTGCATTTTACTCCATAGTATGTGGCAGGTTTGGTACTAAATTCAACCAAAATAAACCTGGCATATCATATGTGAAAGGAAAATATTTAAAAATCATGCCTTTAATGATAACTACAAAAGAAAAACATCAGTAATTGAAAGTAATTTTGAAAGAGTCCTGATTCTGAGTCCTGGTTCTAAATCCTTGGTCTTTCGTATTTTGCTTCTGGAGGAAAAAAAATCAGATCATCAGAAGGCACTTTTGATGTGTGATTGGATGGAGCCCTGAGCAACCCCATCTAGTAGGTGGCATCCCTGCCCATGGCAGGAGAGTTGGACCCAGATTATCTTTAAGGTCCCTTCCAACCCCAAATGTTCTGTGATTCTATGATTAACAGGAAAAGGATAACCATGGATGTGGGGTAACCTGCGTCACTCATCAACTGCACTTGGGCAGCTGGTGTGGCTGGACACGAAATAACTTCTCACCAAATGAGGAATGCTGGGAGAACTTCCATGCAGGCTGCACTGGAACCAGGCAAAACAGCCAGTGTGAAACCTGGGGAAAATCTGTGAGTGGCAGATGGGAAGGAGGAGGTCACACCACCTCCCACTGCGGGTCTGCTGTGAAGCTGCCTCCAGGGAGCAGCCGAGCACCACCATCAGGTGATGGAGCAGGAGAGGCCCTGAGAAGCTCTGCAAAGGAGTCATGGCCTGGGGTGGGTGGAAGGACAGGTTCTTTTCTCCCGCCGTGATAGGGACACAGGAAGCATGGGAGGGCTTGGGCACATGGTGAGGTAATGGAAAGCCTGCACCTCAAACCTGAGCTGGTGGCCCAAGAACAAGACTATTTCCTCTATCTCTCTGCATTTGAAAATTCACCCTGGAGGGAACTGAATCCCAAGTCAGAGTGAGGTTGTGAGGGTGATTTACAAACCACTCCCCTCCCCTTGCCTCCAGCCTGTGCAAGAAAAAAGCAATTTCTAACAGAAACTTTCACGGAGCCATCACTTTGTGAACACTGCAAACATATATATAAAGCAACTAGTCTGATACATGTTCAAGATAAAAGTTTGAGATGTCAGAAAATTTTATCTGAAAAAAACCAGGCATTCATGCACAAGAGGATAACTTGAATCTATCTACCCATCTATTATTAAACTCCAAGCTTTAGGTAGATAGAGAAATCAAGCAGAAGCTAAAGCAGGCAGACACATGTAAAATGATTACTGAAGGCAGAACAGGACATCCCTGGAAGTACTGCTAAACTGAATTTTGGAGGGGACAGTGGCAATTACCCAGCCCATGCCTCCTGCCCTTACACACGTGGCCCCAGGAGTGAAGTGATCCACTCAGCTAAGAGAGGCAAAGGTGCCCCAGGGGACCGGGATGGCAGGATGGCAGGATGGCACACATCTCCACTGCAGCCAGCTCTTCTTCTACCCTTAATGACCCGCTCATCTTTCTCTTTTCTTTTAATTTAGGAATAATACAACAACCCAGGGGGAACTGGGCTAGGACAGGGTGCAGAAGAGGCAGGAAAAGTCCAGCCCAAGCAGAAGACGAGGTGCTCAGTTGGTGCTCCCTTAGTCTGATTTCATATCACTGATGACAGGAAATGAGCCCAGCGATTTAAAACCAGTGTAAATGAGTCCTAGCTTGGGCCTACCTTACAGCAAATTCCCTTTTCCTCCAAAATTGTGTTTGCAATGAAGAACCTTCTCTCACAGAGACTGCAAAGCCAGAAGGCTTCCTCCATTCATTTACATATTAAAACTCAACAGATGATGAAGGAGAAGCAATTATTGGAGAAAGCAATAGTAGTTCTCTTAGTAAAGTTCATTAATTTTCTTTTTTCTCAGTAAAAGAGCTTCAGTTTCAACAGAAACTTGATTATTCATATCCAGCACATTAACTTAAAGTGATTTAACACAGTTAAAAAGAATGAAAAAAATGCAATGTGAAAGAAATGTGTAGCACTTCACAAGCAGGGAGCCCCATCATTTCAGCTGGGCTGGGTCTGTCACTCTGTTAGAGGAGAGGTTTGTGCACAGAGCAGAGCACTGAGCAGCACCTGGAGGCAGTGCTCAAGTGCAGGATGCTGCTCCCCTGCCCTGGGCAGAGTTCAGCTCTGTCCCAGCAGCAAAGTTGGCTGTTCCAACTTCATCTTTATGAATGCTAAGGGGGTGATGGGTGCCCTTTTTCAACCAGACCCATCTGCACAGAAGATGGATCCTGAAGATGATATTTTAAACTTTCATTTTCCCTTCAAGTGCCATTTGGATTGTTTTTTTTTTCCTCTCCTACGTTGTTTCACATTAGCTATATTCAACTACAGAGAATATCAGAAAATATTACCTCAGCTTGAGAATAGGTTTGCTCTCAAGTGACACTTTCCAATACTTCTGATTTATACCCTTTTCCTGCATTGATCTGTTGGGAGATTTCGTCAGCTATATCTGACATAAACACTGTATTATTCTGTATTGCATTATACCCTAGAAATCCGCTCAAATCCCTTTGCTCCTCAAATTAAAGCAATATGCATTACAGTGTCCTGATTTCCTTCTATTCTTGCATTTGCATTTTTGTATCATGCTCTAGATTACTCATGTATATTTTGGCATAAGCATCTCCCCACTCATTTAAGAATATTGCCTTTAATCTTCATTATACCTTGAAGCACACAAAACCCTGGCCCCAAAGGACACATGGAGACTTTTAGTTCCCACAGTGGCTGAATTTCTGTGGAAGTTATTTAAAGCAAATGTTGTGTTGTTCAGGAGCCCAAGCCTTGTTCCAGGGCAATCCCATGGACACCCACAGGGTCCCTCTGGTCTCCCTGCTCCCCACAGCACATGAGGTTTGTCTGCCACACTGCAGATCACCACGGCTTTGAGAAGGGACTTCTCCTCCTTCCACAGTGGTGCAGACTGCAACTCTGCAGCCAAAAGGTTTTAGTTGTGTGGCTGTGCTGGGCTGCACGAACTTCTCAGCATTTGAACCATGCAGCTCACTTGCCTGCAAGCAGCTTTTTGGTTAGAGAAACAGAGTAGCAGCTGTAGGTTGCACTTTTGCTGCAAGAGATTGGGTGTGTTCACTGCACCATTCTTATTCACTTTAAGTACCTGCTGAGCATCAAAATAATCTATTACTGTATTTCTTACAAAACATAATTCTACCAGAGAACAGTTAATAATATATCACATATTCTGGTAGGATTATTTGGTGGGTCTGCTTTACATCCCAGATTTGTTCTGTAGGTCCAGTGTTTGCCCCAATCAGATACTAATTGTTATACTGGAAATGTATTCAGTCAGACAGAGCCTCAAGTTCAGTAAAGCTACATGACTTATACGAAAGGTCAGGAAATTCCTTGAAAGAGGAATTTCTGATTTTTCTGAGATAGTATATAGGCATGTTGGTTCAGAATTGCTCTGTTTGATAAGCAGTCTTGATAACCAGACACACACTTTATTCTAGACTTTCCTGAGCTATAAGATCCCCCAAAATGTGGACTGAAGCAAAGCTAGTAAGAAAAGATGCCTGTGATTTGAAGACAAGTAATTCTTTCCATAGGTGGGAGGGAAACCCAGGTTTTACTCCAGGTAATGCTAAGATCATCATATTCAAAGCAACCCTATTGATGTCTTCTCTTACTTTCAAACATCCAAGATATCCAAGATTTGGTTTAGGGATCTGAGCACAACAGACTGCAGGCAATCAGAGCCTAGGTGCACAGGGACACTGGGAGGGCTCTCAAGAAGTATTTGAAAGCTGCAGTCCTTTACCAAGAGCAGTTCTTTACCTTTATCAAGAAACCCACAAAGCCAAGGAAGATCCAGGTGCAAGCCATGACCCATCTCAGTGAGCACTGACATATGGATCCAGTGTTAGAAAAAAAATGGAGTATCAATCATTGCACTTGGAAAGGAGGAGCCTTTGTAAAAGGCAAATCAGAAGTTCAACAGTTTGACAAGAAAACCACTGCCACCTGGATTCATAGGGGAAATGTGTCTGTACTTGCTACATCAGCACAGGAAACTTCCTTCTCCACTTGTATTTAAGCAATGCCCTCATGCAGAGCCCCTGATCCAGCATTGCTCCAGTAACGCAAAACTTTCCTTGGAGGACAGTCCAACATCATGTCTGTGAGGACAGCATGTCCTGAAATGTCCCACAGTATGCTGAAGGGCATATCCTGAAATGCCCTTCCCTGGCCTGTTCAACTTCAAGGGCAAAAGATGCTATTACTGCTGAAAATTAATAAAATTGTATGTCCAAGCAGAAGAGACCTTTTTTCACAAACTAATGTCTGTTAGAAGAGACCATGCTAATGTCCCTGGGACAGGGAAAAAAGTGACAGACAAATAGAAGAGGGCAACAAAAACAGTTACATTGTGCCTACGACAGCAAGTAAAATACCATTGCATATTCATAAAGATTCGTTCAAAAGTTCAGAAAATTCCCTCCAGTAATATAATGGGTGATAATTCAATTTATTTATGTTTTTAAGGCATGAAGACTAGCTTTAATTTCCCTCAACTGTGCCTCTATTATTATTAATCTACTTATCTTCTAAAAAGATCATCTAAACTATACTTCAATAGGGAATGTGATCTTTGGCCATGTAGGGCTTTGCAATTATCCAGTTCTGAATGAACTTGTTGTTGAAACATTTTTTAAGTCTAATGAAAACATTAGATCAATTCCTCGCAGTGATAGCTGTCATTAAATCAATAGTGTGCGTAAGTCCATTATACTGATATTTGACACGAACTGCCGAAGGTCTGCTAACAATGAAACCATACTGAAGTGTGTCCTCTGCTAGGCACATTTCATATGAGATAAAAATCTGTTAAGTCTACAGTAACTGAAACTTTTCTTCTTTAACTAAAATAAACAGAGATGTGAAATGTTGCTGTAACTCACACTAGGACCACCATGATCACACAGGTTTTGGAGCTGGTCCTTTTATCACACCTCTATCACAGCTGTGCTCTCAAACCAGTCAGAACAGCTTTTTATGATTGTTTATCTGTGTGGCTTACGAAGAATAGGCAGAGGTTTCATAATAAAGCTCTGATGGAGGACTTGATCGTACCCCCTCCAAAAGCAACAGCACTGTCACCAACTTCAGTGAAACTTGGGCTGCTCCTCAAGTCCCTGGGAAATGGACTTGAGGAAGAGTCTTCTAGCTGAGGATCTTTCCAAGGGGTAACAGCATCTTTGCATCCCAGTGCAGCAGCTTGCAGGGACAAGAGGCACAACCAGACCCATTTCTCCACAGAAAGGAGCAGTTTCATTGTATATGCCATTGTACTGCAAATGGGAAAGATAACTGAAGGACCTCTGGCTTTGTGGTTTAAAAATATTTCCCAGTGCCCCACAAATTCAATTTCCCATTCCTACCACATGTGCTTCAGCAACAGCCTCAATGCAATCCTGGGAGACTGCGATGTCTGATGTAAAATATTATGGGACGCTTACCATGAGTGAAATATAAAACTTGAGAAAATGGCTAGCTGATGGAAATGAAGACTGCTCAGCCTGCCACTTCTTGAGATTTATAAACCTAACAATTTTTCAGTAGTAGTAGGAGGTGACATTTGCTCACAGGCAAGAGAGCTGCGGGTACACAAGTGTAATGGGAAATAACAGTCAATGGTAGACACTGACAACTTTCTGTCTCAAAGGATCACTTTAAACAGAAAATCCGAACTAATTAATTTTGAATTTGTTAAAGATTTATCATGAAGTGGGCAGAGGACCACTGAATTTTTGGAAATATGGTCATTAAAGAATACCTCTTTTCACAAACAAATGCAATAATTGATAGGGAAAAAAAAACTAAAACAACTCTACCCCGGGACATTGTTTGAGACTTTGGTTTCTGTAATATCTGCAGCAGCCAATCCCAACCAGTATCGAAGTGGAGCAAGCCCCAGGCAGAGACGGCTCCTGCCCTGCCCTGTGCGATGGCTCCCACTAATGGCAGCAAGGGAAAGCTCGGGCACTCCCAACAGAGCAGAGACAGAAATAACCCTCGGCAAATCCTTCTTCAGCTTATTTCTGGTGTTTGGTTTTGAATGTCTAAAAGTACAGTTTCCAACTAGATTTTTTTCTATTGTTAGAATATGAGCATGACAGAAAATAATCTGAATATTAGTCTCCTTGGATGGGTTTTATTTCACCATCAGTTACCTGCAATGGAGACTTCTAGAGATACAAGGGAGCAAGATCCAGGGTGTGATTCCCATTGATAGTCTGACCTATTTCAGGCATGGGATGAGTCATGAATTCGATTTTCCTATTAACTTCTATCTTGACTACACATGGAGTTGGGGCAACTGGTCCAGACATATGATGGAGATGGTCCCAGCACGACTGCAAGGAGATGTCACACAGAAAACACCATCTTTGTGCTCAGCTAGTGAGGAAAACCATGGCTGAAATGAGGGCACTATGTAGGACTCCCTTCTAGGGAGCTCAAACTGTGGGATCAGGGCCATGGGATGAAGGTTCTTGTTTATGGCTGGGGAGAGTTTCAACCCCCTTATCATGGGGTCTTGGGATTTTGGTCAAGTCTGTTCTCCACTTCTGTTACAAGGAGAAAAAGTCAAAAAAACTTGGGTGAGGACTGGTAACCATGGATGGAGATGGACAAATGTATTTGTTTTACATTACAGTTTTGAGCACAACAGAGATTATCAAAACAGCTGAGTAATTTTCTGTTGGTAACATTGCAGATATCTTCTTGCAATCAGACACAGAGACCAGGTGCAGACTGTCCTTGGGTCCCACTTCTAAATCTCAGATATATTTTTATAGGGTCTCTGACTCTAGAATAAACATGAGAGGATTACAGCTAATCAGATATGTCTTTATTTAACTGTAACATCAAAAATTAAGCTTGCGGTATGTTCTTAAGAGATAGAGTCTTCAATCAAATTCAAAGATTTATTTTGAAAGATTTTTTTCCTTTTAATTAAATTGTGTTGATTTTATTTGACATTTGATTTCAAGCAAGCCACCAGAATTTCTCCTTTGCTGTCTGCCTCAAATGTTTGTAACATGTCACAGTCAAAAGGCCACCCCACTTCTCCTAAACTGTACTGCATTTTATGTTATCTCTGGGTGACAGAGTTCAGGTGTCTAGACAAGGTACGGACCAGCCCCTGGAACATTTCCCACTGAGGACCAGGGTTTCTCTCCTGTGCAGGTAGCACAGGCAGCATTTGGCATATGTACGTGCAGAGGAAGTGAACCTGCTGGCACAGGATGGGCTTTCCTTGCACCAGAGAACAAGTTATGCTGGGATCAGCAACAAAGCAAACACCCTGCAAATACCCAGGAAGATACTTGGAATAGCTTGTCCCCCTGCACTGGTCCACAGTGGGGCCAGACCAGCACCCAACAGGTATGATCAACAGCAGGAGGCTGACGAGAAGTAATATTGTTCCTTTTCAGCAGCCTGTCCAAATCCAATGTGGTTTCTATTTCAGCTCCACGGATGAAAGCCTTAGGGCTTATCTGGGGTTATTCCCCTGGTCTGGACCCAGTCACATACCTGCCATGGTGGCACAGTGGTGGAGAGGGGAAGGGCAAAGCTGTCACTCTCGATGGCAGTTCTCCTTGCAGGACCACAGTGGTGGCCTGTGAGAACGTCCTCGTGTTCAAATGCACACACATAACTGCAGAACCCAAGAAGGAAGCTACAGAGATACTCCACCAGCAGCAAAAAGATTAGACAAAATATGGGGCTGCTGATGAATCAGTTGGGTGTACTGGCAGTGGAAGACATGGAGAACGTGGAATTACTGAATGCCTTCTTTGCTTCAGCCTTTACTGCTGATATCAGCTCTCAGGAGTCCCTTGAGGTAAGAGAAGAAGTCAGGAGAAAGGAAGACTTCCCTTGGTCATAGAGGATTGGATCAGGGATCAGCTATACACACCTCACACCCATATATCCATGGGCCCTGATGCAAACACAGGTGCTGAGGGAGCTGGCAGATGTTGTTGCTAAGCCACTCTCCACCATCTTTGAAAAGTCATGGAGAATGGGAGAGGTACCCAATGACTGGAGGAAGGCAATATTACTCCCAACTTTAAAAAAGGGAGTACTCAGTACTTTAAAGCAGGAACACCCAGGAAATTACTGGCCAGGCAGCCACACCTCCATCCCAGAAAAGGTGTGGGAACAGGTCATTCTGGAGGTCATCACCAAGCACATAGAAGAAAAGAAGGTCATCAAGAGTAGTCAGCATGATTTCACTAAGGGGAAATAAATCACGTGGGAGTTGGGCCAGTTTAGTCTGCAGAAGACAAGACTGAGGGGGGGATCTCATTAATGTATATTAATATCTCCAAGGCGGGTGTCAAGATGTTGGTGCTGGACTCTTTTCAGCGGTACCCAGCAACAGGACAAGGAGCAATGGCCATAAACTAGAACACAGGATGCTCCACCTTAGCACAGAGAACTTCTTAACATTGAGGGTGGCACAACACTGGAACAGCTGCCCAGGGAGGTCATGGAGTCTCCCTCTTTGTAGACATTGCAAACCTACCTGGACACGTTCCTGTGTAACTTGCTCCAGGTGACCCTGCCTTGGCAGGGAGGTTGGATTGAATGACTTCCAGAGGTCCCTTCCAACTCAAACAATTCTGTGATTCTGTCATACGTTAAAACAGAGTGCAAGTTCTTCAGTATAGGATAGAATAAATAATAAAAGAGCAAAAAAGAGGATGCTATGCTCTACAGAAGTAATCACACAAATATATTAAGGTTTCAAATCAGGATGTCAGAAGTTTGTAAACACCCGCCTTAGCATCTGCTGGGAAAGAGCCCTGCATCCACTCAATTCCCCTCTCATTTGTTGCTGAAACTGGAAACTGCCCAGTGAACGAGGCAGGAAATTTGAGGAGGAAGGAGACATGGTGAAGGCAGCTGAATGGTGTCCTGGGGCACTGGCTGCTATCTCTGTCCCTGCTGAAGACTTTTTCTGAGAGACTGCCAAGTCATCCAAACCATACATTGAAAGCTGTGTCTCAGTAATTGTGTGGGGTTTTGTTTTTTGAATGCATAAATTAATACCCCAAGTTCTGATTCACAAAACTGCTGAGCACTCGTTGCTGTGAAAGAAAACAAGGGCATTGTCCTTCCAGCACATAAAATGCTAGAGAACGTGAAGTGTTCAGAAAAATCAGGTCATTAGGCATGCAAATTGGGTCATCAAAATTAGTGGATCTTTTTGACATTAATCTCTCTAGACTTCTTCCCGGGAAAACAGGGAGATCCCATACCCTACAGGAGAGTTGTGAACTAAATTAATTTAATGTTTGTTTCTCTACCAGCTCCCACTCCACCTGATGCTAATGCTATTTGCATGTCGTGTGGTTGTTTCTTCCTCTTTCTCACTCACCACTACCACTGAGGACACAGCTGTACTACCACAAAGCAACCCAAGCCCTGGACAGACATGGAATGGGAGTCGTGCCCCATCCCCTACAGACACAGCAGGCATCTCTGGTGCTGATGGTTCTATCTGGGCTGCTGACCACTGTGATTTTGAGCTCCCAAATTTTCAAATTTGCTCATATTTGAGCATTGTTTCACATGTCCAGAGTATTCTTCAGGCTAGGATGACATGACCACTGCACAGCTTTAGGGCAGGGTTCCACTACACAGAGCTTCCCAACAGCAAAAGCTGTTCTTTTTTCTGAAAAAAGTTTTTTCTGAACTGAAAAAAGTTCTCAATGCACTTGTTCTTCAAAATGGTTCTGCTCCCCTTCCACTTAGACAAGCCCAAGTCTATTATCCCTAAAGTGAAACACTAAAACTCCTACCACAGATGTTTAAAGTTACAATTTCTAAAACAAAGAGTTTATTCAGCTTGAAGAGCCTTATTACCTATGGAGAAGTGCTACCATCTTAGCTCCCCGCTGCTCCAGTCCCCGGCATCTGGGGGCCTTCTCAGTCACTGCTCAGCCTACCACCCCAAATCCTGCTACCAGCAGAGGCCCCCTCAAAACTGCTGTGCCTCCATCACCCACGGCTTTGTCAAGGGATTCGGGGAGAGAGACGCGCTGCGTCTGAAGTCACGGCGATCATCAGGGAGGACTTATTTCAATATGTTCTTGAAACTATCTGATGTCAAGTTCCGTGTCTCGGGGGACGCGAGTTCCGTGTAGTTTGTTATGCCATCTGTTAAGAAAGGCAGCCACTCGTCTCTCCGCTCTGTGACCACAGATGGGGAGCTTTTCCCCCTGTGTGCAGTACTGTCAATACACGCCAAAGCCTTCCTAGCTGGAGCCAGGTGGAATCACCACCACGACGAGCGTGCCTGGGAAGAAGGGTGCTGCTGCATGAGCCTTCCCAAGAACCTCGGCTCACGGCGTGCAGATGAGCTGAACGAAGAGAGCTGGCCTGCACCAGCAAGGGCAGGCCCCCAAAACCCCTCTGACTTGCAGGACACTGAGCAAAAACTGCAGCAGCAGAGCTCAAGGAGGAGGTGGTGTGGCTCCAAGCAATACATGCAGCCCCACCGCAGTTTTGACCCTCCTGTTGGCTGGCTGTGGATGTGCTTACCCCAAATCACCGTCTGGCAACCGCACCTTAGACACAGAAAAAACCCCAAAGCCTCAACTGCTGCCTCTGTGGAGATGTCTCAGCTCTCAGTGGAGGCTTGGTGTGAGGTTAACTGAACACAGTGTCCCCAGTGCCCCATACTGCAGAGGAAACCTGCTCTGCTGACCGACCCACCGAGTCCTGCAGGGAAAATGCAAACATGGAGTGAGCACCAGGTCCCCCAATGGCCATAAACAGCTATTGACTTCAGCATCAATAACACTCCTTTTTTCCAGGGGTGATTATCACACCTTTTAATATTGAGCTGACAGTAGCTGGGTCCATTACTGAGACTGTGGGCTGGAAGTTTTAAAGGGAGACTTTACCGACAGGAGAAAGTAACAGAAGTTTAACTTAAAATTGGAAGACTTACAGAAAAGGGATGTTGGTTGGGAAGGAAAGTTTTACAGAAAGAGCCAGCCCGCTCAGATCGCTCTCCACTTGTGATCACTTTGGAACAGGTATTTCACCCAAGCAGAATAGAATCTGACATTGTATTTATTTTCACTGGAAAGCAAATGTTTGTCCTGCTCTCACAGCACTTCTCCCATCACAAGGGTGGCATCTCCCAGTGCAAGCAGCTCTGCTGTCCCCTGGGAAGACACCAGTCAACAGCAAAAGCAGCAAAACATTTCCTTGCATATGAGGAAGCATTTCTAAGGTGGGCATGCCAGAAAGGCCTTCTGAAAATGAACCAAAACAAAAAAAAATTTACAGCAGTGTTAGAAACATCTTCCTCCTTTCATCCCCAGCCCCCCTCTCAGCAGCCAGAGGTTCTCAGCTCTTCTGCAAACCTGCTTTTAAAGCTCAGACCTAGATGCTCCCTTGCAAGGCAGTATTTCGGGGTGCCAGCAGATATTTGCATCTGTCACTTCTTACAAAAGCTGAGCAGGACTCGGTGAACACAGAGCTCAACCAAACCTTTCACCTTGGCAAAGCCTCAAGGGCTCCTGCTGCTCACACCTACTCTGACCGGGCTCTGTGCATCTGCAAAGGCAGCTGAGGTGGTCCCTGCTTCAGATGCACCACACTGGGGATCACATGTGAAACCCAGGAATCATGAGGGATGTGGGGAGAGCCTGAGGAGCCACAGAGGCACCAAAAGACCAACACTTCTCACCCTAGATTTTTCCAGACAAACGCAACTTTTGACTGATGCCCAGTTCATCCATGCAGAGATTTCACCTTTGAAGTCTGTGTGTAGTTAAGGCTCCTTCCTCCCATCTCACAGAGCAGAATCAGGAATTGATTTACCAAGTGATGTAACTAAAGAAAAAAAATTGAAACCACTTAAATAGAATACTCTGACTAGAGGAAAGGATAACTTAATTTGCAGATCTTTTCTCTACTTCCTCCATTAATTTACTCCTACTATAATTTGAGTTCACACATGCCTATGAAACAATCCTAAGAACTCATAAAACTCTTTTCAAGCAAACAGATAATTTATGCACATATGTCTTTGAGGCATGTGAACCTCTGTAACTAAAGCAACTTCCAGAAGAGCTCTGCCTGCTCTGAGTCTCAGCAGGGTCTGCCTGCACACATTCATTCTGAGTGCCCACGTATTGCACCTGCATGTCTGATGGCATGGCAAGGGGACAGCTGGCAAGGTCCCCTGGCTTGGGGATGCTTCAGCCATGGACCAAGCTCACCAGCATTTATGTGGGGACCCACACAGTCAAAATTTTCCTCTAGGTCTCTTACAACTGGGAAGCTGCCAGTGCTACATCTGCTTCTAGAAGCTGAGTCCTGTAACAAGTATTTGGACTCCAAAAAAGAGGGCTCTGGGAGGGAAAGGATTAGGCATAACTCTTAACACAAATGAAGTTTTCGTGTTTTGATATCTGCATTCACATCTCAGCCTCTGTCAAGCTTTTCCCACAGTGCCTTGGGGGGTGGGCAGGCCAGAGTCGTGGCACCTTGGAGGGATCTGCTGGTTGAGGGAGCAGGTCCTTAGACAAGAGGAAGGGTAGAAACAACACAGACCTTCGAGAAGAGAAACACTTGCTCCCTTCTGCACCTGTATAATTCCCCAGATGGACGCCCACTAGGGCTGCCAGATCTAAAATCCAAAAACATGAGGTGCAGCAGCCACAGCAGCTGGAGGAAGCTGTGAGGAACTATTTTTCCATCGTGTCATTAAAAAAAAAAAAAAAAATTGGAAATGGAAAAGAAGATGGAATTAAAGTAGAGAAAAAAAACCAACCAGAAAAGGAAGAACTAAAGCTGCAGGCAGCCCAGGGTAAAAAGGAGAGGGACAGAAGCAACAGAAAACAGGAAACCCCCCCAATCACTTTCAGTCCTGAAAATGAGTACTTTTGGAGAAACATAACAATTTTGCTCTTACAAAATTTTAAAGCAAAACCCAAACAAAGAACTCTAAATGGGCAAAAATACTAGCCCTAATAAAAAATTCATTATCTCCTCAATTTTTTAGGCAAATGACCAGCAACATGACAACTTTTACACATCGATCCTTAGGAAACAGCTCTCCCCCCGACTCCTGTCAAGGAGGACAAGGGATTAGCTCAGGCACTGAGGAGCTGACATAGTTAAACACTGCTGCTGGCAGACACAATCCAGTTTATAACTGAGGTTGTAAAAATACGCACGAAAGCAAATTCGTAAGAAAGAGGCTCTAATGAAGATGTATAGAAGGGCTGTAATGCCATGTAGCCTCTTGATAGCTAAGGCCCTGATCCTGCAAATTAAGCTAAGCGGCGAAGTTAATCAGATGCATAAGCATTTGCAACATCAGTGGTTTTTTTTCTTCCCCAAATGAGCTAAATTCAAAAAGCCTTGGTTTAAATTACACGAAGATATTAGCAACATCAGTTCTTTATTAGGAACAGTTTATTCATTCAGGGTGTACAGTATGGAGCAACACGCCTGGCATGGTTAGCGATGCGTGAACCTGAAGGGGAAGAAATCCCTTTGCATTCCCTTCACAGCCAAGTTGCACAACAATTCAGGCTGCTGCCTCAGCAGCCAAATGGGCATTTTTCCAAGCCTAAAAGTCAGCAACAAACCCAAGTATTAAGGCAGCTTTGTTCTCCTTAAAGCTGACCAGATATCCTTGGAAAATTTACTTGGATTACCCTTCTTCCTCCACATCTTCTCCCTGATAGCCTCTTTTTCTAAAGTACCACAACCGTGATGCTCCACTCCAAATCAAGGGGTGAAAGCATCACACGGCATCAGAGTCAAACAGTGAAACCTCTGGTTCATGGTAAAGCTATGGAAGTCCTGGTGAGGATGGCAAAACTAAGAAAATACACCTGAGGTACGAGGAGAAGTAACACTCCAGGCTCTCCGTCTCTTCTATCTCAAAATTAAGTTTAAAGCCGTGGTAAATGTGTTTGGTAGGGTAACACTCAGGAGCCATCCTGCGCTTGTCTTCATGGCAGGGAATGAAGCAAGGCAGCAAATCCTGCTTATAATTTGCACACCTCAAACACATCACTAAAAACACCTCTCTTTGTGTAGTGCAGGATGTCTTGTTCAACAAGGGAGGAAAACTGTCAGAAGCTGAACAGGCAAGGGAGAGTGATAATCCTGCTCCATGAGCAGGGCATCTTCATGATCATAATATAACATGCTCAAGGCTGGGACGCCAGGGGACCTTGTTGTCCCCTCAGCACACCCATCAGCACCCTGGTAAAGCTTTCTGAGTTGATAAATGGAATGGTAGAGGTTTCTTATTTCAGCAAATTTTTAGAGAGGATAACAAAGCGCATGAAACACTGATGTGAGGTGAGCAGGGATGACCTTCTCCACAGTGAAAGGCAGGGAATGTTGGGACAGGATGTTTAAGCTAAACCTTGATATACAGCAATCCTGTATAAAGGGTAAAATTGTGTAAAACCTTTTAGAAAGAAATTATTTATTCAGGAAGAAATACAGCACTATGGGGAAAGAAAAAGAACAAGCAAACAAATGGCTTTTGATCTTCTCCAACACTTAAGAGGCTTAACTGAAAATTTTTAAACAATTTTTTCTCAGTATATATCCTCTCCATTTTCTATTGTCTCTGATAAGATTAGTTTCTCAACCAAGCATTCCAGCAACCTCCTTGAATAGCATTTCCTATTTAACAAATATTTTCATCCCACACCATGGTTGTACTTAACACTTGCATTCAAGTCTGTGCTGAATAGCCACAACGCATTCAGAAACCAAGAGCGCCTATAAAAATTTCACTGTGCAAGACCTGAAATTTCAAGGAAATCACCCAAATTCAGCAGTCACTTGTAGTCATTCATGACTTAAATTTTGCAACAGGAGCAAAGGATCTAACCTTGTCTTTGAACCTTGGCCTTGTACTGAGAAGCAAGATAGCAATGACAAGAGTGAAACAGTTTTACTCACAAAGATGTAATTTTTAGTTCCTCAGTCACAAATGTATGGAAAACACTTTGAGTACACATAATTGTTCTTCCTTCCTTTTTTGGTCTTGGCTCTAAATATCTCTTACTGGTCCTTCCTGGAGAGAAATACTGTCAGATGGACTTTTGTTCTGACCTAGTACACAACTTACATGGTTGTAGGACCAGGACCTAGCTTTCTAAAATCTTCCAGGTTTGGAAGCATTGAAAAATAGAAAAGGAAAAGAAAAAGGAAAAGAAAAATCAATCTACTAATAGTTTCAAGTTTTAGTGGGTGTTATGATTATTATTTTTATTACATTGCTTTTTATTATATTATTTTTATTATTTTATTGTTATTAATGTTATTATTATTTATTGATATTGTTATTATTATCCCATGCATTATTTGTAATAACCAGAAAAGTATTAAGTAGTTACAGGGTGACAAGAAGAAAAACAAAGGGAAAGAATGAAATCCTCAACAACTCATTTTATTTCTCACAAGTCAAAAAAGAGATGAAATGAGTATTAAATTTATCTTAAGAAGTGAAAATAAATGCTAAAAATTATTAACTAAACCAAAATGCTGCTTCACTTCAAATTTGCAAGAGAAAATCAGGTATTTTTAAAATTTGTTGAATATGAATTAAATTCCATTCATTCATGGGGTAACCTCTTCATTTCAGTTTAACCTCTCTGCATCAGAGTGCCGGATGAAGGGGACACGGAGGGAAAAGAAGAGGGAGCTTCCTGGAGTGCTTTGTGCTGAGCCTATTTTGGGTTGCATAGCAGCTGGTGGGCAACTGTGGGCAGCATCCATAAGCTGTAGCAACGCTTGGGGTGACGGCTGGCAGCTGTGCCAGCCCTTGGATCAGTCCTGAGGCCCAGAAAAGCAAAGACATCATGAAGCTGTTTTTCCCTTGTCTTGTGTTGAGTCTCCTGGGAGGCATGAGACAAAACCTGGCACTGACATCCTTCTTGATCTCTGCCAGCCAGAGCTTCCAGGCCCAGACACATCCAGCCCATATGCACTCACAGAATTGGACCAACGTGTGGCAGAGAGCTCTTCTTACTGTCAGGACCACAACAAACTCCACAAGCACGTCAGCTCTTGGAATAACTGCTGGAACAAGACCAAACTGGTAGGCAGGATGTTTAGGCCAACAAAGCCTGGCTTTCAAACTCAGAAAAGTTTGATAGCAGCGCTCCTTCAGCTTGCTGCAGAAGATCCCTTTTGCTAAATTTGGGCACTAAATAGCACTGTTGATCTATTCTCTTTGCAGGATTCCTGGCACAGTGCAAAAGCACTTTCTGGAATAATCTGTTCAACACAAGTCCACAGCTTCTGTGCCCACTTAAGAATAAACCACGAGCTGGTACTTGTGCAATCACTGCCATTTGCTCTTGAGCTGGTTTGTGTTGTCAGTGTAAATATAAAGGTGAGCAGGTTCTGGGAGGTACAATGCAAAGTCGGCACTGTTGGTACCAGAGAAGGCAGCTCTGGCCCATGACAGGCAGCAAACGTGCATTTCAGCAGAGCTCCTGCTAGAAAGAGAGGAATGCAACCATCAGTCCCTGGCTTCTGGCTAACACAAAATACTTGTCAACATAAAAACCAACAAAATCAACCCTGTTTCTAGGTGGCTGCCAAACCTGACGTAGCCAAAACATCGAGCAGATGAAAGATGCTGCATTTTCCCCTGCAAATTTCTGCCTGCAGAGAGCACTTTGCCACAGATCTCCCCAGATTAACAAGGTCAGCAGGTCCTATCAAAGAGCAGCTTTTGCTCTGCAGCTGCAGCCTGACATCTGCCAGCTTAATCAGCTGGATTTGAAACCTTCCCCAAATCCACCGTCTCATGTGGGAGCAGGCAGCCCAACTTGAGTTCAGGCTGGACTCATTCAGAGCCCAAGGCTGATCGATAGATGTCCTTCCTTCCGCTGGCATCTGCCTGCTGGCACCTATGCTGAAGAGACACAGCACTTTGCTGGTATATCACAGGTCTGCTCCAAGGGCTCTCTGCTACTGCCACCACCCTGGGAGGTGACAACAACAGCCAGGGGAACCAGGGAGCCTCAGCAGCAGAGCCCCCTGCCATGCCTGCCATGGAGCTCTGGCCAGGTAGTATCATGGTGAGCCTGGAATTGGAGTTCTCATGGCAAAGCACCTGGGGTGAAATGACCTCACTGGAGACTTAGTACAGGATTTCTGGATGATGCAGTAAAGCTGATTGTAATGCTAATTGTCTTACAGGACCTGAGCATCGATGGTTTCAGGATCTGTACCCTCCCCTTCAGGGAATTTGAATCCTCCTTTAAGTCATCAGTAGAAATAGGATTTCACTAATTCCCGGTTGATTGTGTCACAGGGATGTTACACACACACACACCAACACACACACACACACACAAACACACAGAGTGTCTTCTCCAGAGAGATCTAGAGCAAGGATTTTGGGGCTATGAGAAGGTTTGGGTGGCAGCTTGTGATGGCTTCAGCATCGGTTGCTGCAGTGACAGAATCACAGAACAATCTGAATTGGAAAGGACCCAGAAGGGTCATCAAGTCCACTCGTAAGCGAAGGGCCCATACAGGGATCGAGTCTGTGACCTTGTTAGTGCCATGCTCTAACCAAGGGACCTATTCTCAGTTTTGCTCAACTCTCTTATAAATTCTTATCATCCTTATAAATGCTCTCATAATAAGCATAGCCCCCGCATCCCAAGGCAAAGGTGAACAGTGCTTCCAAAATAACCTTAAATGCAGCAGGTTGAATGTGGCTGGGCTGCCTGGAGCTTTTGCAGTACCTTATGCAACAGGACAATGCTCTTGCTTCAGTCTTTTGATTGACCCTGGAAAGATAAAACACAAAGAGGAAATGGAAATTTCATTTTTGCCCCCCTGCTTTGGAAGTAAACTGAAGACTTCATCTCACTCACCTTCTCTTCTCATCAAAGCCGAATCAAAGGATGCTCCTACAGCTGTCATTCTGAAATCAGACCATGTGAGCGGTCAACAAGCAAAGAGCAACGCAGCCAGTTCTGCTCTTGTCCCTGGGATTACCCATGGGTGTGGAGCAGGGGCTCTTGCCTCCCAAGACCCAGCTGCCACTGCTCTCCCTGGACAGCAGGATATGAAGTCATCAGTCTGTACAGCAGGTGCTTCACAGTATTGTATCCATACAACCTTCATGTGGACATCTCTAGTCCTCCAGTGCCTCTCAATTCATTCACTTTTCTTGTTTTAAGCAATGAGAAAAAGGGGGGGGGGGTTGGTTGGGTTTTTCCTAAGAGGCGAAACTAAAACTTGTTCCATATTGTTAAGCCGATTTTTAATTGTCTGGGAGCTACT
This sequence comes from Tichodroma muraria, assembly GCA_013390105.1. Taxonomy (NCBI): domain Eukaryota; kingdom Metazoa; phylum Chordata; class Aves; order Passeriformes; family Sittidae; genus Tichodroma; species Tichodroma muraria. The sequence goes on from WAAG01066163.1 coordinate 19,090, forward strand.
GAGAAGAATTTTCATGGTATTTTGTGGTTTGAGATTGAAAAGTGTTCCTGTCTTGAAATATTTTGTCTAAGCTTAGTTTCTTTGTCTAACTAGATCAGTAAACTAATGTGTGACCCAAACATAATGACTTCATTTTTAGATCAGTAAAAACTTCAAAGGAACATGTTCATTGCAGACTACAAAACTGTCCTAGAATATTCACCGAGATACTCTGCATCAGGAAACATATACATATTCATTAGCAGTTTTTATTTATCTTCAAAACACTACAGTTCAGAAAAAAAAAATCAAACAGAAGTCTAAAAAGTCTTTGTATTCAGCCAAGACTACTTGGGAAATGATTAGTATTACTGCAGTTGTACTGAGTAGACAGGGTTATTAATTAAGACACAATGGTTTGCTCTGGTGCACTCTATCCCCAGCAGAAGATCTGTCAAGTTATTGTGGTTTGTACAAAAGTTTTCTCCACATACCGTTTCTCATGCTTTCTAAAAAAAAACAACTTGAGGTCTTCATGCTTTCAAATTTCTCAGGGCTCTATTCACTGAAAGCAATGTCAAAAATCTTACCCACCACAATCTTAATAGCCTCAATTTAGAAATATATTTGCTACAATTTAAAAGTATCTTTCTGTTCTCTCAGTAAATAACACCATAATTTGTTTTATGGGCCTTTGAGTCTGGGAACAACTGCCAGCAGTCTGTGTTCTGTGGAACAACAATCTTCTGGAGATTTGTGTTTGATTCGCCACAGAAATGAAATCTAACCTCCTAAGAGGGGAACAATGACCCAATAGTCCTGTATGGGGCTGAGAATTAGGGGGAGAGGAATTCAGTTTTGCCATAACATCAAACTTCTTGTGTGATCTTGGACAATGTCCTTGTGAAGGTCTACACTGCTCTGCCTGGGAAGCAGCGTGACTGTGATGAATTGGTGTATCTGGAGCTCCATGTCAGTGGTCTATTCCTGGGTCCTGAGCCAGGTCCAAACAAGCCATGCTGGTACCCCTACACTAATCTGCATCGTAACCCTGAGAGTACCTGTGGTCATAGACCTGAGAAGTCTGGAAAACGAGCTTTGATTCCTGTGGCATTAGGCTTCAGCAATTGCTGAGGTAGCTCATATGTCTCTATAGACCCTTTATTCTCCTGTAGCATTTTATTCTTAATTTTAAAATGGTAATGATAGTGGTGAGTGGTGAGGAGAGCCTGGCCACACTCTTCCGGGGGTAACAAGAGTTCTGTGAGCTGGACCATTCATCCTGAGGACCAGAGGATGGCCTCTGATGTCGTCTCTTTACTGACACAGGTGTAGCCATTCCCTTAATAGAAGGACTCATTTGCTTCTTAAATAATGGTCCTGTGGTGAGTAGTGTGACCTGAGATTGTGCTGACTGAATAAATGGCCTGTGAATATGTCACAATAACACAGTACTGATGTCTAACAGAAGGAAATCTGTATATTCCCTAAACCAAACTGCAAAGAAATATAAGCAAATTTGATCCAGACTTCAATAAAAGGCAGTGCACAAGATATTCTATTTCTTGAGCTAATTTTGCCAGGAGCTGCTCAAAGTAGAACTGCACACTGATTCCTAATCTTCCTCGAATTCTGACCAAAGTGATGTTCTTATGAGATCTTTGTTTCTTTCTCCTGTTGAGATTAGGATCTGCCTTCTCCTAGCTTTTTTTTTTTTTTCCCCTACCTCAAAGAACTCACAGACTAAACATACAAAGCAATAACAACAATATATTGAAAACACAGTAATGAGGATCATAAAGGAACAGAGAGGCAACTATGAGAAGTGAAATGGCCACTTGCACAGCATACCAATCCCACAGAAAGTTGCATGGTTTATGTCCTACAGTAGGCCCAGCCACTTGAGCTTTGCATGAAGGTGCTCTGAGATAAGCACAGCAACTCTTCTACCCCTCACACACTCAACGCACAGTCCAAGGCTGCAGACTGAACAGGCACAAGCCTCTTCTTGCAACTCTTATTAAAACTGGCCTTTCTTAAAAAGTATTCCACCTGGAAATTTCAGAGATAATACTTTGTCTGAAAAAAAACATCAAATGCCTTTTGGAGGTGGGTTTTTTCATTCTTCCATCAAAATTAAGAACATTTCAGTCTCAATGGCAAATTTCAAACGGTCTAATTGATTCTTTTCTTTTCTCTGACAAGTAGATATTACTGGATTCAGCCCAAATCTCTGTGTCCAGCAAAGCCTGAATTATCATCAGCAACCTGACATGACTATATTGTTTAAGTTCTGATGTGCTTAGCTGGAGATAGATTTTCTTCTTCTTACTGCTTCTATATAGTTCCTCACCTTTTTTATATTTCCTTTCCTTACTCCACAACTCCTTCAAGTCCTTTTCTTTCATTCAGGTTCTCTGTAAGAGACTTCTCATGCCCTGCACTAGGAGGACAGACGCAAAAGCGTTACACTTTCAGCTTCTCTGAGTCTACTTCTGAGCCTGGAAGTTCCCTCTGCAATTCAGGTCATCTCTGAATGTGAAAGCTTTAGCCCAGATTGATGCTGTCAAATACTCCATGGAAAATCCTACGACTATTCCAATTAAGATGAGTAGTCTTCATACACCATCTAGCAGATGGAGCAAGACTTGATCTTCGGATTTAGCAAAAGGCTCTTGGCAAACATTAGGGGATTGTCTGTGCTGAGGTAATGTGAAACTCTTCTACTTCAGTGGATTTGGGGTCAAGCTGTCAAAGCAAAGCAACCATGTGGAGCCTACTACAGAGCTTCCTACAGTGAGCAGCTCATTGGTTTCTTCAGGAGTCTTTTGGTTGAGATGTTGGTGCTAAAGATTTGTACACACACGTACACAAATGAGTGCTTTGAAATAATGAAAGCATTTAAAATTCCTGTGGATGGGAATATTATGAAGAGTACACAACATACACATAGAGGATGGGAAGGAAATAAAAGCAGAGCAAGATGTCATGTCTTGAGGAAGGTCATGGAAAAGTCTGGTAGCAAGACTCAGAACACAAAGCAGATGTTCTGGCTGGGGTTTATGTTACAAGAAAAGCCTGTCTTCTCATAGGGATCTCTCATCTTAGCATGATGCTGCAGGGATCCCGCAAACACAAGCAGCAGCCACCCACCTTTTCCAGAACATAAACTCTGAGAAATTTTGGCAGGTATCAAATGATCTCTTCCCCAGAACTCAGCACCAGCATATGGTTGTGAAACGTGCAACATCATGGCATTGTATC
>WAAG01066176.1:0-11389 GCA_013390105.1 Tichodroma muraria
GTAATAATTCTATATAAATGGCTGGCTTATGAAACACTACAACCTGTTCAGTATTTTTTCTTGTGTCATTAATAAGATGTTGTAGTTTGGATTCTGATAGCTCTCAGACTAGAGATTGACTGATGCATATTTTAATAGGGGGTTAGGTTCACTGAAGGATTTATACCTGCCTGCAGTGATCATACAGTCAGAAAACCACAGAGTGGTCAATAATGGAAAGGGTATCTGGAGGTCATTTGATCCAACCTCCCTGCTAAAGCAAGTTCACCCAGAGATGTTTGCCCTCGACTGTGTCCATCTGGATTTTAAATGTCTCCAAGGATGGATACTCCACAACTTTCCTGGACAATCTGTGCCAGGCCACCCTTACATTGTAAAAGTGTTTGCTGACGTTCAGAGAGAACCTCCTGTGTTTCAGTGTGGACCCATTAGCTCTTTTCCTGTCACTGAGTACACTGAAAAGAACTTGGCTCTGTATTCTTTATACCTTTCCTTCAGATATTTATATATATTAATGAGATCCCCCTGAGCTTTCTCATCTCCAGGCTGAACAGCTTCACTTCTCAGTCTTTTCCCGTAAGAGAGATGGTCCAGTCCCCTCATGGTCTTTGTGGCCTTTTGCCAGACTCTCTCCAGTATGTCCAAGCCTCTTGTGTACTGAGGAGCCCAAAACTGTAGAACACTCTGGGTGCGGCCTAACCTATGCTAAGCAGAGGTGAAGAATCACCTTTCTTGACCCACTGGAAACGTCTCCTAAAGCATCCCATGATATCCTTCGCCTTCTTTACTGCAAAGGTATGGTACCAGCTCATGTTCAGCTTGGTGTCCATCAAGATTCCCAGGTCCTTTTCTGCAAAGCTGCTTTCCATTCTGGGTGATTCCCAGCATATATACTGGTGCTTGGAGTTGTTCCGCCCCAGCTGCAGAAATTTGCATTTACCCTTGAAAATTTCCCTGTCAGCTCATTTCTCTAGCCTGTTGAGGTCTCCCTTGAGGGAGCACAACCCTCAAGGTTTATCAACCACTCTTCCCATTTTATAACATAAGCAAACTTTCTGGAAGGCCTCATCAGCTTGTTCTTGCTGATCAGGTGGCCTATGGAAGACACTCATTACTATGTCACCTGTACCTATCTGGTGGTATGTCACTTGTGTTGGTGATGAAGGCCTATGTTCCTTTTCTTTTCTGAACTGTGCAGAACCTAGTCATGGAGCATTTTCAAGATTTTTTTTGATGGTCAAAATAAATACTTTCTTACTTTCTTTTATTTTTCTCTGAAATTCATTGCTTTTGCTCGGCATGGCTTTTGCTGTTTGGAAGTGTAATCACTAAGGGATGGTAAAGGAACATATGCCTGTCATATACTTTTGCTTTTTCTAAGACATGTACTGTAACTATATTATGTAGAGTACAAGATATGATGTACTGGGGACCTGAGGGGTTACACTACAAGGCAGGCGAAAAGCAACATTTTCTGTATGGTTATGGCAAAAACCATTATGATATTCATTGGGACTGCATTAAGCAGTGCTTTCATTATGTCTGAATTCATGCCAGAGTTAGATATGCAAGGCTAAATTACGTGCATTTATTCCAAGAATAACTCCTCTGTGATTTTAGTAAAACCTTCATACAAACAAGCATACTATCTATTTTTAAAAATGCTTTAGATGTTTATACATTCATGTTTGGTTGTAGAATATCTAGCAGGGTTCAGCAAGTAGCTGGATTGTCACAAATTTTATACAAAAAGAAAAGCAGAAAATAAGTCTTTGTACTTCTACTCCTTCATAAAGCTGTGTGAATTTTTTATCTTTAGAAATAATCCCACTGGTTTTATAGGTGAGGAGGGAGATGCTACAAAACTACAAAGAAATGGGAAAGAACTGCATCAGAAGTGATATTACCTTATCTGCTTCTATTGAAAGCTTCTACCATTGACCTAATCTGTGATATGAGAGGAAAACAGAAGTGGCTATATCGAGACTTAAACTCATGAAAAGGAGAATAAAATGAAAAAAGTGTTATTAGCCACTGAAATAAAAAAAGTATAGACTCCCAAAGATCATAAAAAAATGTTTGACTGACCGCTGTGTGAAGCGGGGAAAAATATCTAAATTAGAAACAAAACCAGGTCTGTGTCCTTCCTACGGTGAGGATGTCAGAGCTGGACACAGCAGTCCAGGTGGGGTCCAATGAAAGCAGAGTAGAGAGGGAGAATCCCTTTCCTTGCCCTGCTGGCCATGCTGCTTTTGCTGCAGCCCAGGACACAATTGGCTTTCTGGGCTGCAAGCTCACATTGCCAGGTTGTGTCCTCCCTTCCACCAGCACCCCCAAGTCCTTCTTGGCAGGGCTGCTTTTGATCTGTTCATCCCCCAGCCTGTGTTGATAATGGAGGTTGCCCTGACCCTTGTGCAGGACCTTGCACTTGGCTAAACCTTATCAGATTCCCACGGGTTCCCTTCTTCAGCTTGTCCAGGTTCCTCTGGATAGCATCCTATCTCTCAGGTGTGTCAACTGCACCATTCAATGTGATATTGTTTGCAAAGTTGTTGAGGACGTCCTCAATCTCTTTTTCAATGCCATTGACTAATTGAATAGCATTAGTTGAATAGCACCGGTCCCAATCCAGACTCCTGAGGGTCATCATTTGTCCCCAGTATTCATTGGGACATAGAGCCATCGACCACTACCTTCTGAATGCTGCTGTCCTACCAACTCTTTATTCACCCATCAAATCTATCTCACTCCAATTTAGCGAGATTATTACTATGACAAAGGCCTTACAGACCTTGGGCAGATGACACCTGTAGCCCTTTCCCTGTCCACCAAAGTAGTCATTCTATTGTAGAAGGACACTAGGTTAGGCATGCAGGACTTGCCCATGGTGAAGGCATGCTGGCTGTCTTGAACCACCTCCCTGTCCCTTATGGGCCTATGCATAGCTTCTTCTGTTCCATGATTTTTGAAGTGGCAGAGGTGAGGGTGACAGGTTGGTGTTTCCCAGCGTCCTCCTTTCTACTCCAGACAACTAAAAACATTTTCATATGTCAGATCATGTCCCAAACAACCAATTCAGACTCATTCTAAAGAAAATGGTAACACCTGTATGACTTGTAACAGAACACAGAATATGGCATTTTTGCATTTCCTGAAAATGTGGCGCAGTATGTGACTACTAAAAATTTCAGATCAGTGTATAAAAGCAGTACTTTATTGAATAGGGAATATCAGCCATGATGTATTAGAAAACCAAACTCCAAAGAAACTAAAAAATCTATCTGTGTTTGAGAGTGATACAATACTAAGTTAACAACAAAATACCCACTGAATTATTAGTCAAAAAGAAAAATATTGGTTAGACATTATCACTTTATTTTCTTGTCTATTGACTACTGTAATTTCTTCAAAGGTGGAAATGAAGTGAAATTGAATGAAATATTTTGTACTTCTTCCTCTTTATAATTTATGAAATCCTACCTCTGACTACTGAAAACTCACATACTGTTTTAACATGAAGCAAGTGTTTCTCTCTCAATATTCTCCTCTGTGGAAAAAAAAATTTGAATTTACCCTTTCCAAAGCAGAAAAAGTAGTCTTGACGTGACATTTGCTTTACAATGAAAGAGTCAATGAATCTGTGATTATGAATTAGCATTGAATTAATGCAAAATGGTAAACTTTCTCTTGTATTCTTAAATGTGAGCAAAGGAACTTATATGATCTTTCGCCTGATCTTTGAGGAGATTTGATCTTTGCAAAATTCCTGAGATAAAATGAATTGACATTCCCTGAACTCTTTGCAGATGAGGCATTTAAAACAAAATTTAAAACAAAATTATCTATGTGTGCCTGTAAAATTATTTAGGGTTCTTTAGGTAAATTAAACAAAAACAACATCCAACATCTCAATGAATTTATCGAAACATCTAGAAAAACTATCCTTTTTATGGAGGAAGAAATTAATGAAAAAGACAGAATAGAATACCTTTCTTTCTACATCTGATTTTAGCTGCAGATGGATGTAAAGAAGCTTTTTGAGGTGAATTATCAGAAGTGAGAAATAATTTTTTTGACAGAAACAGGTGGTGATATAACAATGACTCTGCAAAACAGGTAAGGTACTATGTCTGTCAGTATACTAAAGAATTTCAAAGATTAATGCTCTCTTTCATTCCTACCCATATGATGTGACTGATTCTGTAGTGGCTTATTCTGTGTTTTGAATACACATCTGTTGGAGTTAGATGAACTTACTTGAGCAAGAACTCTAGAGTAGGAAAAGCAAATAAGAATTTTAGTCTGAGTCAACTATAAAAGAACCAGAGGTGTAGTGATCTGGTATGGTCATGGTATGAAAGGCACCACTCATATTGGGCCATAAAGGAAACAGAAACTCGTATTAGACACAGTTGATTTTCATATACTTTTTATTGCTATTCCCATAACATATTTTTCAAAGAAGTCACTTTACATGATAAATGCATGATAATACATGCCATACATACCATGTAATAAATACATGGTAATGCATGCTAAATTTAAACGGTAAATAAAGTTTGAGTTTGGGTACAGAAACTGGTCTCTAACACTGTCAGCGTGTTGTATTTGCAAAAAAAACTGAAACGGCAAGTATTTAAGTGGGCCTTTTACTTTATTTCTAGGTCCTCAAAGGGAAAATATAATCTGTTGGAAAAAATATTATCTCTTTTCCTTGAAGAGATATCTCTGCTGCTGCTACATGTATATATATTGCATACCATTATCTTCTATTCTCTTGATAAACATATTAAAAATAATGTTTTTATGCCTTTTTATTTTTAGTTATCCTTCATCAAGACAGCTAAAGTTAACTGTGTACTATATACAATAGTATATAGTACTATAAACTATTTTGCTATTCTATGAAATGCTATTTTATATTTTATTTCTGCAGACTTGCTGTACAGCTGTAATGTTTCAGACCATAGATGTTTATTTTTAAAGAAGGGATAAAAATTTCCTGTACATATCACTTGTGTCTGGATACTTTGAAAACACATACTGGCAATAAATACTGCAGGTGGTTTCAAACTGTATGTGGGGGTGCAGGAGATAATGAATAAAACTTTTTCTTCTAATCTCTTTGATTCATTGTTCTACCTGATAGTTGTTTATGTAAATAATATATGTTATATGTAAATATAAATGTCATGCAAGAAATGCTGAATTCAAGGAACCTTTACAAAGAAAATTTTTCTTAAAATTATTTTGTTATTAGACTGGGAAAGGGGAAGGACAGATGAACTTATTCAGTATTTATGAATAAATGAAAGAAGACGGGAGGATCTTAGGTTTTACAGTGTGTATCAACACCAAAAATGTTGTCCTTATGCTATATTGTCATTTTTATGCGTATACAACAGTATGACAACCCTTATTTTAGAGCAGAGAGCTGAGAGAATGAAAGAAGGTAGTAATCTTTCTTTCTCTGAGAAAACTGTATTACTAACTTTCTCCTACATCTAAAGGGACACACTTCTAAATGAAGCAAAACAACTCAAAATATCACAACTCCTTAATATCTCCACTACATCATGTATGTAAATTGCACCATTATACCTCTTACGGGTATTATATATCCAGATTTCGGAAATAAAGAAGTGTCATACCCTACTGGCAAAGCATCATTTAACAGAATAAGAAATTCTATCTCAATGTTTATAAGCAGTTTAATTCTGAAGGCAAAAAATCACATACACTCACACATAAAAACTGTGCTCCTTATTAATTTATTAAAGGTGCTTTTCTTGGAAAGAAAAAAAACAATGCAAAACCCTATAAGCCAAAATTTTAATTGCACAACATGGTATCCAGAGCTTTCCTTTTAAAGAGATGAGTCTGTCACATGCTTAATTTCAATTTGTAAAAACACAGACATTAATGAAATAACAAACCCATCAAAACCCACCAATACCTTGCTAAAATCTTTGCCCTTCATTAAGAATTGTACTGTTTCTTAGACTGGATTGCAACAATATTGGATATAAATCAGTGATAAAGCCTAATTTTCATACACATGCACGATTTTGTATTAGCACCTGGGCTACAATGGTTTTAAGGGGAGAAAGATATTTATAAGCTTTGGATGTGAGTTGATCTCTAGCTGATTTTAAATGCTTAAGACCAAAATTCTGCTAAGCTCCAGAAGTCATGCTCAAATACTTCCATGCAGTGAAGCAGATCTTTCAGCTGTCAGGTGTCTGCTGTCACATCTTCATGCTGTAGGAACACGCTGGCACAGGAAGCACTGAACAATGACAGATCTAAGTCACAAGGAATAAAAGGGGTTTAGGAGTTCCGCAGGTGTCAATTTAGCTTCTTAACAGATATATGAAAAGAAAAAANTTACCAGAGTGGTTTCAAACACAAAAAAAATCCAGTTCCTTTACTGGAATGATTTCAGGTCAAGGAAATGCATTTTTGTTTATGAGTGCCTTGGAGAGGTAAGTTCTTTGTAATTTAGCTTATGAGATTGGAATGGTGAAACTGAACACCTTCTACCATCATGGTAATGCCAAAAGTGGTTTTCTTAGGAGCAAGCCTGTCTCCCTGGTCACTTCATTTTCCAGAACATTCTGATTTGGTAATATGTCACTAGAGGGTGCTGCAAAGTTGTTTTCTAATATATTATATAGATAACTAGTATTTATTCTATTTTTTTGTGGAAAATACAGATCCAAACTTTCTGGATAGAAAATCTTTATGAAGTACTGATGCACTATCACTGGCCAATAGGCTTGAATGTCATGATCTGCAAGAAAGGTAGAAAAAATTTCAAGTTTAAATGAGAGAACCAAAACACTAGCTAATGAATAATAGTATGTTTTAGGTTTTCATTATATGCATTAGAAAGGGTCTTGATTAGGATACCTTTGCACAGTTACATAATAGTTCGAATTTATTTCAAGCATGTCTTCTGACCATTAGCATGCTATTATGTTGAATTAAGAAGATTAATTAAGAAAGTAAGACTGTACTTTTCTGCAAAGACTGAAGTAAAATCCTGCTCTTTACTATTAGATGAGGACCAGGACTTTTTATTTTTTTTATATTGTTGTTACAAAGACTTCTAAATGAAAACAACAAACCAATAGAAGAAATAGTGTGTGGCATGGTGTTGGCTGAATTGTGTATAAATAATACAAATCACATCCTGCACTTCTGAACTATCGTGTGTACTTATGACCTCTTAAAGTTGGTGGAAAGCATTGTGATTTTACCAAATCACTAAATTACAACCAGGGGCACCTACAATATCTAGACTTCTGGCAGATTTAAGACACTGTGAGAAATAATAGAGAAAAAAGCTAATAATTAAAAGCCCCCTGGAAGAAAATGAGCATTGAGGAGTATGTGTGATTAATGTATTAGTATGGCTGTCGTAATTTCAGCCAAATGCAGTTCCGATGTGACAGCAATACATGGAGGTGGACTAGAAAAGAAGCCCATCTTATTCATGTACATCCTCTTTACTTTTGTCTGATAATTCTGTTCCCCCAGTTTTCCCTTACTTGTGATAGCTTTATTAAAAATTAATTTCCAATGCATTTACAAACTACTAATTACCACCCAGTGGCAAACTATGTTCACAGATACTGCTTTTGAGCTTAAAGGGCCTAGTACAAGACACTATAAAGTATTTTGAGACCTATAAATCCCCAGGACCTGCTGCTGGCACAGCAGTGCAAGTCACTGCCTCTGCTTGCAACCCTGGAGCTGCTGGAACCATGACACAAAGGTTTCCGCCTGTGGGAGCAATGTGGGAGCAACGTGTCTCAGCAAGGAAAGAGCTGCCTTGCCCACAAGAGGGCTAAGGCAGTTGCGAAGTGCACAGATTTAACATGTTGCTTGGAAAGCATTTTCAGGAACTGTATTTTTGACTGCACAGTCGTTTGCAGGGAGGTGGGGGTTCTCTCTGCCACGGAGCAGCTGCTACATGTTCATGTAGCAGTGTGCCCCATATGAAGAGCAGCTCTGTATCAAGCCCTGGCCCATGAGCTGGCTGCTGGCTTCTACTGAGAAGCTTCCCCTGCTGATGTGGCTTGCAAGCTACCCTTCCCCAGCACCTCAGATTGCCCATAGTATTCTGACCTTCCTCAGAGGTAATTCTCTTTACTTTCCCTGTCAAGCTCAGATGCTCTTTTCTATCATGCAACAAAAGAGTGCAATGTGAACCTTTGCACACTATTCCATGTAACTGTTGGACTCTAGGAGCTCCTCATAATGCTTTTCTGTCCTCTAGGGCTTTGAAAACAGCATGAAAGAGCTAGAAATAGGGTGGAGGGGAATATTCTCAGCAAGGTCACAAAGATGATCTAGTTGTTATTGACATTTTTGCCTCTTGCATCCACCCATCTAAGAATAGAATGAAATCCTTGTCATTTATCTCCCTCAGTGGATCCTAACCCTGTCACAAACTGAAAATTATTTCCTTTCCACAATAGATAGTGCAATGTCTGAGCAGTAGTTAGTAGCTACTGTGTCAGTGCAAAGCAATAGGAAACTATGATAAGTAGCTTATTGACACAGTACATGGTAATTTCTCAGCTGGAATCATTGTGTCAATACACACTTGGGAAATTTGTAATTCATGGAAATACTATTAGTAAATGATATGTCGTTATGGAGAGACCTCTGTTCTATAAGTTCACACATGCACTGTCATGGGCTACTTTAGCAGTGAATTGATGCACTCAGAAATAAATATTTTATGCAATTAATGTATATATACTTAATGATCAATATGCATCCCCAAAACAACAGAAAGAAGCAACACATCGGAGTTTTAAAACTTAGATCTTGCTACTAAATTAATAGAATAAAATAAAATCAGTCACTGATTCTAGTCATACATAAACAACTGTAGTGTTTGTGGATTTCCTTTTCAAAGCATTTGAGCTGCAGTGGTGATGAGAAAACATCCACAGAGTGTTTTCATTTTTTACTGTAGTCTTCTATAACTTCATAATATCTAAACCAATTTAAACCTGTATTAATAAAAATGCTTTGAACTGAGACCTTGCATGTCAACTTGCAACACAGAAAGAATTTTTACTGTCAAGTTATGATCCTCTAAATTAGAAGTTGCTTTATAATTGAAATGCTGACACAGACTTCTAATTGTAGAGGTGTTGGCAGGTGCTGCTATGCTAGCATTATATTAGCAACTTTTTCCTGTGAATCTTGTTCATTAAAGGTTATGCTTACATCGTATGCATACAGATTATAGGCTGTAGAATGACAGCTGTGTAAAATCAGTCAAATTAAAACACACACTGTAGATGAAAACAGTCACATATTAAACAGATTAAATTAGTATCCTTCAAAGTTTCTTTCACTTTAAAAATATATATGGAAAATATTTCTAGAGCTACCTGCTTAAAAGTAGAACTGTTTAAGTGATGGTTTCTGAAACAGCATTAATCATTAAGGGAAAATAAAAATATGTCTTCTCCTTTAACTAAACATTAAATTAGCTCAACTATAGTATAGTCTGAATTGCAAGTGAATAGAGCATGGACTTAATTGCTGTAGTGTTCCAACCCTCCAAGCAGTGCAGATGTTATGCAAATAGATTTGTGTTCATTTTCAGATTGTAAAATGTGGTCCTTTTTGCAAAATTAGAATGGATACCAACATGCATGCACACAGCGTTTTAAAAAAAAAAAAAATCACTGAATTCCCCTATGCCTGGTTACTAGAAAAACCTTTCAAAGCACAGGCTTGCTTTAAGCAGTCTTAGTGACTGATCCACACCAAAACTCTTGATCAAAAGGTACTATATTTTTATAAATTTCATATCTAAATCTCACTGAGCTACTGGTTTTGCTGAGGGTTTATGTGTGTGCATATTGAGAATGTTTGGGCTGTGAAGTACCAGAGTGCTGTGTAGGTACAAATGTCTTCTTAAGCCTTCTCTGTCCTGTCTCCATCCTGCAGAAAATCATGGTCCCAGTGCGGAAATTGCTGATACCTTCTGCTGGTGTATGTTAGCTTATTTCCATCTTTGTCTAATGATAATTTACCATGTAAGTGCTTTAGGACGAAAACTGTGGTAGATGTTGAATTAATAAAAATCATTCCAAAATGGTGAGGCTTTTTTTAGATTTTTAATGTTTCCATTAGTCAGTGGGGAATCCCTGTTACAATGCAGATGCTAGTAGACTTAAATTATTTAAAATACAAACAAAACCCACAACCAAATAAAAAAGAAAGATTTAAACGTTTTTTTCCTTTTTCTTTTTAATTTCCTTTAGTTTTCCTTTCTTTTACTTTTTTTTTTTTTAGGAAGGTAGTCAATTTGATATTAAAAACATATATTTGTTAAGCCGGTTCTGTGGTAGTAATTATCCTTTTTACATGGAAAACATACATTCATCAAGTCACCTCCCAACAGTATATTTAAAAGCATTGTTATTTTTAGAAGCTATTCTTTCAAGTAGATAATCATTACTATATTTCCATATATATTTCACTTGACGAGGCAAGAAAATGATGCAAGGATAAAAATATTATTTCACAGTAACATTTTAGTGTTTATTGCAAGAAGTTACATTCTTTATTCATCCCATCTATTTCTATCCTATCTATGCCTTATCTATATCTATCTTTACTGCTTGCTCAGTTACATAGATTTATTTACTTTTCTCAGTTTGACCTTGTGTGCATATATGTATAGTAGTTCATTCCTACATTCGTACATCCACATATAATTATGAATTAGCATGTCTTGAGCTTATTTGTTTAGTTTCTAACTCAACTTGTCTGCTTCTATCACAGTCCATAATTTTTTATGTCTAGTCACGTTTTCTCTTGTGTGATTCATCAGGGTATTGGAACACAAAGAAATGATTGCCTTAAATTTTTTATTGGAAATTTTGAGAGAAATCACTGATGTCTTTGTATAAATTCTCAAAATAAAATGTACTGAATATCAACTAAACCTTTTATCGATATCATTGATTTTAAAAAAGCCAAAAATTTTAATAATGAAGTTCTTTTATCTGGAAACTGCTTCAGAATTCTTTTGTCACTGAGACTATGTTTTATACAGAACTACTTGTTTGGGAATTTTCTAGGTAAAGTCAAAGCTTAGACATTTTTTACTTTGGATAACAAGCACAAATGAGGAAAAAAAAACAGAGAGAAGACAGCTGGATACAGATACATTTACTATTCTTGTTCTATGTCTCTCACAATGTATTTAAAAGAAGTGATTAAGACCATCCTGCAGCATTTTTTCTTCTCTTGCTGTGGTAAAGATGATTCTCAGACAGCAGACTGCAGATATACTTTCAAAACTTGTCTCCAAATGAATCAGTGGAGAGAACTGAAAAAAAAAAAAAAA
>WAAG01066183.1:0-11928 GCA_013390105.1 Tichodroma muraria
AAAAAGAAAGAAAAAGAAAAAAGTAAGTAACTCGAAGTCCAGAATTCCAGCTCCTGAATGGACCAGCTCAGTGACCTTATTCTGAAATTATTTCTGAATATATATCTAAAAATGAATGGTTATTATGTATTTGTATCAGATTTGTCATTTAGTTATCCAGAACTTATGATGCTATTAAAATTTTAAAAATTGTCAACCATCTGAAGTTTAATTGCTGTTAACTGTATTTCCGCACAGAAATAAACTAGGGCCTGATCAGCCTGATTCTTCCTGCAATATAAATAACAAATGAAATGCTTGGCTTCTTACACATTAGACTAGGCAAAAATCTTGAAGGCTATGCTGGGGTTGGCAGTGAACATTATGTAAGGAACTTAAAGTTTGTAAATTATGTTGGATCAACAAAACCGCTGTGGGTTTTTTGAAGTATGCTTCAAAATCTACTCAATACACTAATATTATGTTTCAAAACATTGCTGTTTACCAATATTAGATGGCTTTTGCTGAAGAAGAACAGTGGCCTTATGCAACTGTTTTGCCTAAGTCTTCTGTCTTGTCTCTGCTTGCTTGTTCCTGTTGGATTTGCATGAAGGTAAAGATGTATTTGCAGGTCCCTTTCTATGCCTCACAGTTGCATATAATTGAAATAACAGGTGTGCCAGCCACTACAATGACTTACTAAACTTTATAGTGGCATCAGTTTACTAGAATTACAAAGTCACTTGTTCTCTTTTTTCAACATGGACCATAGTTAAGCATAGTAATAGGGGATATCTGAGTACAAAAACTCCACTTGTTTAGACCTCTTTAAGTGAGGACAGATGTAGGAGAGAAACAAATTCCGGACAGGTTTGTACTGAGGAATCTTATTTTCTCTTTAGATTCTTCTTTTATGTTTCTTCTTTTATGAATTTACATTGCAGTCTCTTATTTCTGATTCACTCTTCAGGCGTCCCACTTCCGAAGGCACAGCTCTGATACAAAGAAGTCGGCTACCAAGTATCCAGGACTTCAAGTGGAGAGTGGATGTAGCTATATCCACAAGGTATAAAAGAACCATGCACATCTCTGGAATTACCTAAGATTAAACTGATTTCTTGTGCTGCTTAAACATTTTAATGGAGTCAAAATGTTCCTTGCTATTAGGGATTGGCAGGTAACATTAAACAGTAAGATACAGGTGGAATTTTCTGAACAGTGTAGAAGTCATTGTATATACACTTTACTGCTGGTAACATTTCACTCAAAGTTTGAGTCTCTTATTTTAAAACTTAATAGAGCTGATACAAATCCACAGGTCCTGGTGACGATGACATAAATTAGTCAGATTAAGCCTCAAGCAGCTAGGCAAGCTCTTAGTTTTACTGGAACAGGGGAGGGTATTTGTTGCACATGTTAAATGACTTTCCATCTCTTGTACTCTGCTTCTACAAAGAGAGGTTTCAGGACAGCACCTTTACACTGCCATAGTTATGTAGCTGGTCATTGAACTACCTCCTAGTCTCTTTCACAACAGGAGTAAAAGCCTTTGAGATCATCCTGCCTGTGCCTGCAGTGAACAGCTACTTACCATCTGCCACAACAGAGGCACGTGGGGGATGGATCTTTGGCGAGAGCCAGAAGGAAACAGAAACCTCTTGTCTGTGCTGTTTGGTCTCTGTCTAGTTCTAACCAAGACAGACCAAGCTGAAAGAAATTAGATGATCCAGTTTTTTTAGTAGTGTAAATTGTTAGCATGAGTGGCTTCATGTTGCGTGTCTGAACACCTGCACCTGGGAGAGAGTGCTGCCTCTTTCCTGCCAGAGAGGCCCATGGCTGATCAGGGATTGTTGTCCTGAAATCAAGAAAAAAGGCTCCTAAGAGAAAATTGGAATGGCCACAAGCTACTGCTTCAGGTGACTTTCTGATGAGCAATGCTGTAAGCACCACACGGGTATCTCTCTGTAGAAGAAGAATCTATACTGATAAGAGAGCAAAAAGTCCAGATAAACATCCTCTGGCACAGTGCTTGCAAGCTGAAAGCAAATCTTATGATTTGTTTTCCAAACAACACAGGAGCAATACATTGCTGGCTTTTGTTTTCCTTCCGTTTAGTTTTGTTTTCAGTTAATCTTCCCCCTGGGATTTCTTGTTTATCATCCAGCAACAGCCTCTGCGAGGAGGTATGGCAGCTTTGGGCTGTAGTGCCTGTCTGTACCTGAGCAGGCTTTGGCAATGTCAGTTGATGGAAACTGCACAAGAATGACTCATTTCCCTTCTTTGGGTCATCAAATAAAATAACACACAAATGTAGGATGAAGCCTGGAAGGGGTTGATTCCCCAAATGAGGTGGTATGAGTTGAACATATGAAGGGACGGAAATGATTAATGCAACATGGTAAACTGCATAAGAAAACTGTGCATTATTATTAGCAGTACTTGGTCAGCTCTTATCCCTATCATAGTCCCACTAAATCAATTATGTAAAAATGAAAATGCTCCTAAACTTGCAGTTACTAAACTATTAACAAAATGTTAAGTCCCAATACTGAGGTAAATTGGACAGAACTGTTGTGTTCATGAGTTTCCAGCCAAACTCTGTGACTGAAATTACTCATGTTCTTTGTAAAGCCTACATGAACATCTAAAATTGTTAATGTGCAATGCTGTACTCATCACACTGCTGATCTCTACTGCTGTAATACTAATGATGTAAATAATTTCAGTTCACTGGCCCGTGCACTCCAGCCATCCATTCTGATGATGATGAAGCTTTCAGATGGGACAGCTCATCGCTTTGAAGTAAGTCTGATTGCCATAATAAATAGTAGGGAAACCACTTCTGGTTTTATTTAGAAAGTTGAATTATTACTTAAAATACTAAAGCTTTTGTAAACGATGTGTTACCATTGGTTTGTTTGCTTTGGAATCCTTCATGTTCAGTGTAGCCACATAAAATATTTAATGAAATACCAATCAAAATCATTTCATACCTTGTTCCTACATATGTTCTGATGGACTGCAATTTATTAGAAGAAAATTAATTAATGGAAAGCACTATTACATAATATCTGGTTTGATTAAAAGTTATGGGGTTGTTATGAACTGTAGCCTTCAGACCTGAGGGTGGCTCTTGAGGGCAGGAAAATTACTGGAGTTGTTTATATAATGTATGATATGCTTGTAAACCTTCTGCATTTGGCAGAGAATGGTAACATTCTTTTCTGTGGCAGAGGTAGTTCTTTCTTTTTCTTCAGAGCTGTTCTGGCTGCTAGAAAGTAAAAAAAACCTCTTTGCTTGTTACAGGATTAGTCAGTGGCAGTATTTATGACACTGTACCTAAAGGCTTGCCAGAAGATGGCATAAACTCTTCCATAATTTTAACCTTTGAAAAGGAATGCTATTTGTTCTATAAATAACATGGCGGTGCATACAGGAATTCAATGCACAGCAGGCATTGTTACATTTGAACTCTGTACAAGTTTTGTCTTCAGCTCTCTCATTAGTAGTAGTCTGGAGGAAGCACCAAAGCCCTGTGGGTTGAAAGAGGTGGACTGATTTTACTGTTAAGATTGTTTTGCAAGAAAGCATCTGCTGAGGAAGGCATAAATTCTGTGCTACATTGCAAACTGTTGAGGGTGTCACTTCACAGGAGATCAAATTTACCCCTCTGGACAGTCCAGCTCAGAGCACCCCATACATTGTATTTGAGGACTTCCATGGAACTTAAATGATGCCATGGGCTTCAGATTAACCCTTTACAACAGGGTAGGTTTCATTTGTGAGAATAAAATTTAGTTTATACACTATTCCCACATTATTTCCTAGCATACAATGTCAAGTGTTGGTCTTGGTGCCATTGTTTCTGGCTGTTTTGGTTCGATTTTAGGGTTTGGTTTTGGTTTTTGTTATCATTGTGAGTCTGTGGAAGACCCTTTTTTATTCTGCAGTGGAGATGTGTTTGTCCAGCACGCTCAGGAGTACCTGACAACAGTGTGCTTCTCTTAGAATCAGCTCTTTCCTGTTGCTGCTGCTTGGATCTGAATGCTAAGACTGTGACTGCAAACAGGATTTCTCTGTCTGATGAGCGGTCTTCCCACAGTTAGTAGCTCTTTGGGATAAACTTGTGTTTTGGTTCAAGTCCTCAGATCTTCAGTTTTCCTTTATTTGAACACGTTCAGAATGTCCGGTTAACTAACAGGGCTTATGTAAGATGGTAAGTCCAGAAAATCATTCTGTTGTGATCAGTTTTAAAATGTGTATAGCACAGGGAGTAGTTACACTCCTTGGTCTCCTTTTGGTATTTTAATCACAGTGTGACTTCTGACCTGAAGATTTTTTTCATTTTAAGGCAGTGGGAATTGCTGCATTTTGAGTCTTGTTGTATATATGTCAAAAGTGAAAAGGACATGGTGCCTTTTTATGCATTTCTGATGTATGTGGAAAATGCAAATGCTGGATTCCTCTCATATAATTGGTCTCTGTGCTACAGTGGGCAGAAGGATGACAAGGGTCTCTGCCAAAAGAGCTGCTGTCTTCAGTGCAGTCAAAGGAGTGAATTAGGCAGTGCTGTGCAGGCTGTGTGGGACCAGCCAGACTGCAATGGGCACTCATGTGAGCATGTGTTTGTGCACTGCACCGATGTCACCGGTCTGTGTCACCAGTCTGTGCCTGCGCTCGGCTGGGGCTCTCTGTCTTCATCGATAAGATTTCCATCCACTTGGCTTCTTGGGCTTGAAGTGGTAAAGGAGAGCCCATGAGTCTCCTGCACAGCTGAAAATGCTTTCTATGTTTAGCCCTAAATCTTTTGCCTTCCACATGTAGTGCCCAGTGCCATTTGCTCTTGAGGCTGCTGCCAAGACTCTTGCCTTGAGTCTCAATTCCTTTCTCTTGCAAGTTTGGACAAGCAGAATATTTTGAATTTGTTGCTTGAGAGTTCTGTAGTCTCCATGACCTTCCAGATGTCTTTCCTTCCACTCCATGACTTTTATATCACCCAAGCAGCTCTCAGTTTACATCCTTGAGTATTTCCTTTCTCTCATCAGGCAGTACAGAAAATGGACCATGTAGGTGTTACTTCTGTTTTTTTCCCAGTCTCCTTTTCCACGTGGATTTAGTTGTATTAACTGAATTTTATTAACCTTAAATGCTTTGTCTTAAGCCTGCAAAAAATAAGTATTTTAAGAAAGATTGGCCTTAAACTGCAGAATATCCATAGGCATGTCCTAGTCAAAGTTCCTGAGATGTCTTGTGTTTTCTAACCTGAATATTCTGTTTCAGGTGCCAGTTGCAAAGTTTCAAGAACTGAGATATAATGTTGCCCTTATACTGAAGGAAATGAATGATTTGGAGAAGAGGAGCATACTGAAGATCCAAGACTGAACACTTAAATTGGGAGTTTATGGAAGAGATATGAAACCCTCAGCATGTTTTGTGAATGCGAAACAGGGGACCATCACCACTTTGCCTCTACGAACTTCAGTGTGGCATTTATGATGTCTGCTGTAAATATTTTTTTTCAATTCAAGTGTTAATAGCACAAGCTTTTTTTGTAAGACTTGGGAAAAACAAAACATTTATCTATGAAAAAGTATAATGCTGTTTGTGAACATTTTTGCATGATTCATCAAAACGTTTTTTTAAATAACTGTCTTAATAGATGTAAGAGTCATTTATTTCTGATTATGATTCATAACTAATTTTTTTTGAAAGTATGCTACCGGAAGCCTTATCAATGTGTATGTATCATAAAAAAGCTCTGCAATATTTCAAATAAAAAATAAAATAACAAACCCACTCCTGCCTTCTAGTATGACAAATGTGATCTTGAGTTTTGCATAAAATTGTTGCCTCGTTTCTTACTAAGTGACTAAGGTTTAGCTATGGATATTTAAAGGCTAATTTGGAAGAAAATTGGAAGTCTGTGGATCAAGAAAGAAGTATCATCTGTGCATCCAGGACTAATTCCATGGAATTACAGCAGTGGAAAGGTGAAATCTGTTTCTTTATCTGTTGATCAGAAAGGGCTAAATAGCAGTAATCTTGTAGTTTTGTAACTGGAAACAGCTGCCTCTTGTTTTGTGTGTTGCCTGTGTGTTTGATTCCATGAAATCAGCTGACATGACCTGGCAGAAACCTCTGGCCCTGCAGCGGTGGTGAGCAGCAAGAGGCAGTGGTCCTATAACCCACTACAGCTCATCAATCATGCAGGCCAGACCCCAGGATGAAGGGGCTGCCTACAGCCTCTGGGATGGAAGTCACAGGTATGAGGATATCCAAGCCCCAGCTGAAGTGCTTAAGCACAGGCTCAAGTTTCCTGAGCTGCTCAGGCAGTGGGACTGGATGGTCATTGTAGGTCCCTCCCTCTGTACTGCAATAGTCTATTCCAAGTTACTCCTTTGGCCCATGGGTTTACCTTGGAAGGACTCCCTTAATGTGAAACATGTTTCAACTCTCATTTAAATGCTGTGGGGCCTCATGTATGTCCCTAAGAGCTTTGCCAAAAACGGACGAATTCCTCACTCCTTGCCTGAATGAATTTTCCCCAGCAGCAAAGACAGGGAGGCTGTGAGCAATTGCCCAAAGACAGCAAGCTGTGGCTCTAGAGCTGAGTTTCTCAGAACTCAGATGTACTTTAGGAAGCACATGCCACTGCTACTGTTAAGCATTGGCTTATTCCAGCTAATTGCAGACTTTCTATCACAGTAATACTACCCATACTTGTCTCTTTCATGTTTTATGATTGTAGAATTTGCCTTTATCTTTCTCACTCCCTGCAGAAAACTACGGAAATTAAAATTGTGGATTAAGGAGGCCTTTTACACTCCCACAGATGTTTGTGTAAGAAAGGATGACTTGCCTTATGGATTTAAAAAATCACAATAAGCATAGCAAGACTTACTTGTCATACTTCTAAAGAGGAGACTTCTTTGACATCTAAAGGTAATCTATAAAGATATCTTTAAATCTAAAGATAGCTGAATAGCTGTGGTCAAGATAGCTTTTAAAACCTGTGCAAGAATGTGTCCTGTAGTTTCAAATAAACCATCAGCCAGGATTTCAAGTTGTTCAAAAGCTTCCTGTTCCATTTGCTTTGTAGCGGACTCATCAATAACTTCCAGCTTTGATCCATACTGCATCCTGGTCTTTTGATTTCCAGGTGGACTATAACTGTATTAATTCCTCTATGAAGCTTGTTCATCTTCCTTCTACATTACCACAGGCCGTGAAACAAAACATACGTCCTTGTGTTCCTTGGTACAACATTTCCCTTCTGACTGTTTATGTTTACATTGTTTCAAACTGAAAATGTGTCTCAGCTGAGCCTGTGTGAAGTAGTTTCAGACAGAATTCTGCAGCATGGAGGTAAAATGACCTGATGCTCAAGGCATTTGCAAAGTCATTTCTTACTGGTCAGAGCAGAGGAATCCACAAATACCTTCTAGACAGAACATACTCATTTGGTGGTTCTGTAACAATTGCTCATGTTCTCCAGAAATGGAAAGGCTTCTTGACTAGATTTGTCATGTTCTCTGGACCATTTAGTCTTGAGTTTGTCTTGCCGCATATTAAGCAGCAGTTTACTGTAATTGGAGGGCTACCATGTATGCTGATGGGTGCTTGAAAACTTGGGGTGTTCATTCCTCTGTACTTAAGGAAGAATTTGGCCTTTCCTCCTGAGAGATCAGTAAAGCAGAAGTAGTCACCAAAATGGCTAGTGGGAGTGCATAGTGGATAGTTCCTCAGTTCTGCTAAAATAAGTCTTCAAAATATTGTTAGGTTTTTCAGAATTCATAGTGAATTACTTGTTAAATATTTGTTCAATGCTGAAATATCTTCTTCCTTCACAACTAAAATACCCTGGAATTTGAATTTCACTGAATTTCTGGCTGTAGCCATTTCACTCCAATACAGAACAAAAGTAACCTTCTAAGAATCTGGATATGGCTGAACAGAAATTATTTTATCCAAGTCACTCTAGGTTTGGTTATGCTTCAAGGGCACACTGTGAATCCCCCTTTCAGTATCATGCAGTGAGAGATAGAGCCTGAGTGGGATGCCTGCTTTGTCGGTCCTGAGGTCTTGTCAAGCTGATCACTAGTCAGTCGTCAATTAGGCAGGCAGGGGTTTGTGTGGGAAGGGCACTGGGGTTTTTTCTTATTAAACAGTTCATGGACCAGTAGGTAACAAGAACCTTTTGCAGGCTCTGTTGGTATTTTTCCTTGAGAAACAACACCCCATGATAGCATTGCTCTCTCTATTGGTGCCTTGCATTTATTGAAACTGGGTCATTTATTTGTGTCTTAATAGTAGTGGTTTTCTAACCATGGTATATGAACATAAACTTCTCCATTACACCTTTTCTTTAATTTCCTTTATAGAGGACAGAACATTATGCTTTTTCTCTCAAGATTAATTAATTTTGAACAGATTTAAAATAAAACTTGGACTTGATAGTTTCTCAATGTAAATCATATGTGTATGATAGCAAGAATTCCCAGTACATGAAGGAGTAGTCACCATAGGCACAATGCAAAAGAAGAGGTAAAAATAGTTGCCCAAAGTCGTTCAGAGGTTCAGTGGCAAGATAACAGAGAAGAACACACATCTCTTCTTGTTCCCTATGCATATGTTAGTGAAGCTTCTTGACACAATGGTCAGGCCTCCTATTTGGTGCTTTTTTGAAATTGCCTCAGCTGCATGGGCCATCAGTCCAAATCTGTTCTTGCTATGGGCTATTACAGCACGTGCAGAGCACATGGAAATAAAAAGCCATCTGTGGCTGTCTTTATGATGTGACTTTTCACATCCCTTCTTCCACTAGAGAAGGAGCTCTGTCAGCATGACTGGTGTTTTGGTATTTCACACTTGGGTTAGCTGTGTCTGAGAGAGGAAAGACACAGGTTTATTGGTGGCTTTTGTGTCTCAAACCCTGATGCAGTTTATAGATTCAGAAGACTGAAGAATGTAGTCATGCTCTCATGCTGTCTATTATGCCAGCCATTAACTGCTGGAAGAAGATCAGTATTGTGTTCATTGTCATTATAAAGAAGAAATTAAACCTCCCTTTGCAGAAAAATCATACAAGGGAGATGTGCTTTTGCAGAGTGAGTCACCTCCTCACTTTAACTTTTTCTGTTTAAGTAAAGGATAAATCTGTTCTTGATCTCATGAACAATGCAGGTAGGCAGGAGGGTGCTCTTTTGCCTATTTTTTTTCTTTTGCCTTCTAATCAAGTACACCTCATGACCCACTGCTGCTCCAAATCCATGAATATATGTATGAATGTATGAAAACTCTATGCTTTCAGGATGTGTTATATAAAAACACCCCAGCATATCTAGATTATGTATGATCAACTCACACAGCTGTTTTTGCTAAAGAAGTCTTTGCAGAGCCAGACCTGATGTCAGAATCAAATATTTAGTAGTTGTTTCACTTCTAGTGAACAGTTAATTAGTATCTTGGCTTTAAAGTATTTTACTGTTAGTGGCTGTACGGCTCACTTTGTACCTGTCACACCCCACCAAGTACTAACATTTACCAAACACCACACGTACCCGGAACTAGGAGAGGCAGAGCCAGCTGGTTTCTCCCCTAAAAAGTCAGAGTTGTTGGCCATGGGCCATCTGTCATAAGGTCTTAACTATCTGCAGGCTTGGGATAAAGGTCTGTGTTTTGAACCCCCCTAAGCACACAGCTCCCACCATGGGGAGTAGTTCATAAGCACAGCTGCTCTTTTCCCTTGAAATGTTTCAGCCATGTCCTGCTGGTAGAAGAGAATTCCCAGAAGTGCATTTCCCAGTGCCTTTTTGAGACTCCTTTCAGTCCAGAGTGCTCTGACGGCCAGCCAGCTCTGCAGATGCTTTCATACATTGAGAATAGGAAGTGTGGAAGTTCCTTGCAAAGCACAAATGCTGACAGCATTTCCTATGATAAATCTATTCCCCTTCCCTATTTTGAATTCATGTGCTGCTAGAAACCTTCCCTTTTTACCATGACTTATCTCTTTAAGTCTCTGCTATGTAACTATGTAAATACTGGTGGCGTATCTCTGATAGAGATTGTCACTGCATTGCTACTGGTAACCAGTGGTTATGTCACTTTCCCTCGCTTGAATAGGCTTTGACTCATAGTGGTTTTCAGGACAATGGTTATAAAATAACACACTGAGGAGTTGCCGAGACTATAGTTTTGCAATAGAGACAACTGTCGACCTCAAGGCTACAAGAAAGCATTTTTCTTCTTTTTCTTAAGGGTTTTGTTCTTTCATAGCATTAGATTTTTTTGCATGGAAGTGTGGAAAACAAGAAGTCTGTGTTAGCAAGCTGGAACCTGGAGGGAAAACCTCACACTCCTGAGAACAAATGCTCATTCTTTCTAACTCTTCTGAAGCACTGCTTAACTAAAATTCTAAGTGCTTCTGTTGTCCCGCCTTTCTTTGGATTACTTGCTGGCGGGCTGTGCCATACTTTGGATTATTGTCTGATTTAAGTGATGGTAGAAAAAGTACTGAAACCAGTGCTTATTCAATTCTTTTTCTAATTAAAGGACTTGCTTTGAGAGCAGTTACGATGTTAAACTTTTTCTTTCTTTTTTCTTAAAGATTCAAGGACCTTAGAGGGCCAAATTTTTGGCAGATGCAAAATGTCTTCACATCACAGGAATAGAAAGACAATTGAAGGGTCTGATGGCTGGCTTCTGTTTCCAGGTACATATCTGATTTTCTGTATAGGCATAATGTTGTCTACACATGGATACAAACATCACAAAATTAGTGTGTACCGTTAAAGTTAAAATCCAGATTTTAAGCAGCTTTAAACTAAATTTTGTCTTTAAATCTAAGGTCATCTGAATTTTCTCAAGTATCCTCCATAAATAAGGTCTTGCAAAACTCAGGTTGCCTCTCCTTTCTTTCATGTTTTCTCCTGTCCATTCAAGCTTCACAGGCAGGGCTGGTCCCTTAATACCTGCTTAGCTCGTGCAGTCTAAACTGGGGAGTCCAGACACTTCTGCAAATAAGAAAATGGAAATTAGTTCCTTCATCCCTTCTCTTGAGCTTCATGAGGAGGCTGATTAAATCAGTAATAGGATATCATCAGAAATTTCAAATTCTGCAGTAGATTTTAAGACAGTGTGAAAGGCGCTCGATATTTTTAGAATGTAAGTGTATGTATACATAACGTGGATGTTTCTGGTAACTGTAAATATGCATAAAGCTGCAAACAAAAAGCATTACACAACTTCTTTTAGAACAGCTTCTTTTCCGTAGTAGCACAGGTGATTTTCTCCCTAGACTACATTTAGCACAGACAGTTATGCAACTAGTGCAACTCTCTCATATAACGAGAATTGTTGGGAACATGCAGATTGAAACGGTCAACAGAGCTGCTCTTAAATGAAACAAAGATACATCAGAAGGCATGTGCTCTTCATCTAGAGTCTGGCACGGACAGGTAGAGCTGTGGAACATGCCACACTGCAAAACTAGATAAACACAACGCTTTGCTTCTAATGTTTTCCTTAGTTGTTCTAAAACCAGGAGTACCTGACATTAAAATAGCTTCACTACTACGTGGATTCCCTTAAAGAGAATGATTAACTGTGCAGCTACAAAGCTGCGCGATTCCAGTCCTAGCAGGAAACGGCATTCTCGCTTTTCAAAATCACTTCGAGCCGGTATTTCTCTCGCGTTACCGGAGGTACCAAAACACCGAACACTGGAGCGAATCCCGCGTCTCACCGAGGCGCCCGTGCAGACCGGCGGGTCAAGCCGAACTCCGCGCTCGGTGTGCCCGGTGGGCAGCGCTCCGCAGCCCAGCGCCTCAGCTCTCCGCACGGCTCGAACCTCCCCCCCCGCCGGGGGAAGCGCTGCCGGGACGGGGCTGCCGGAGGGGCGGAGGAGCCCCCGCGGGGGGCGGCGAGCGCCGGGGCCGGAGCGGGGCGGCC
>WAAG01066199.1:0-14541 GCA_013390105.1 Tichodroma muraria
CAGGATCCCACCTCCAATTTTGTTGGGTTTTTTAGTGCTTGAGCACAGTGTGCAAGGGCAGTTATAGCTTCTGGGGTCAGCTGTTGATGCAAAAGCAGGTGGGGGTTTCCTCTGAATAAGTCGAATAAAGGGTGTAAAAGTTCTGTTGATAGACCCAAAAGAGGACACAGCCAATTCAAAGAAGCTAGCAGTTTTTGTAATTCATTTGAAATTGTCTTTAAAACAAAACCTTAAAGGCTGAAGGCTGATGGTCTGTTGAGTAATTCTCCATGACAGATAATACCACAGGGACTCACGTTGCACCTTTTCAGGTGCCATGATTAGTCCTGCATTTTGAATTGCCTGCCATCATTATCAACTTGCTGGGAGAGCATGGCTTGCAGTCTGTCCAGGAACTGTACAAATGACTCCGCTGGACCCTGTAAAATCTTAGTGAAAGACATGATCCATATAACAATAAGAACAATCGTAAGAATCGATACCTGTCCCTGGGAGTCATCACAGGGTTTGCAGGGCTAGGTGAGTGATGATTTCATATACGTCACGTGGATAGCCTGTCTGCGCTGTAGGGACTGCATATGGACCCTCTCCAGTTAGCTTGCACGACAGCAGTTGGTGGGTTTCTGTCTCGCAGCACTTCCACCTGGGTTCTACACAGTTCTTGGCAATCAGTGAGCCAGACTGCGAACTGCGTCACTGTTAAGATAATTTTCATTATGCTTTTTCAGTCATCAGGTATGAGGATGGACATGGTACTTACGGACTCTAGGTAACGTAGGACATGAAAAGAACTCATGCCGCTTTCCTTTGCTAGAGTCCTCAGTTCTTTAGTTACTTTATAGTCTAGCTGTCTGGGTGTTGGTTTGGCATGTACATCACCGGACAGGCAGCAACAACTGCCAGCTTGCCTTCCTCCCTCATGGCATCTCTACACTTCTGCCAACGCTATGTTACAATGTCATCATTCTGGGCAAGAAGTGAGTCTGACACTTGCTCGTAGTGTGCGAATTCTGTGTCTAGGGGGCCAAGTGCGCAGGGATTTTTATCGGGGTGAGACAATTGTGCAGGGCATAGGTTAATCTTGGAGTAGCCTAACGCATCAGATACAAGTTCTGGCAGCACTGAGGGGTCAGGGAAATTAGCTTCTGAAGCCATGTAATGGCTGACATTTGTGTGATTTCCTTTAATGGCCACCATGGTTGTCCCCCGCGTAGTGAGATGCCCACATCCTTTGGCATTGCATCCCTGGTGACATCAAAAGTCTCTGCCCTACCACCTGTCAGGTTTCTGATTAAAGGGACCCACTAAAGGGAAAATCTTTAACATGATTAGACACCCAGTCCAGAAGGGTGCTTAATTTCACATCAGCAATATTAATACTCTGCTGATGTAGGAGCTTCTGCAATAGGTCCAAGCTCCTTCTTTGTTCCAGGGACATTTCACCTCCCATATTGCTTCTACTCGTTACTCACCTGAGAGGTGAGGTGCATGCACTTGAATTCCTTGAGTTCATTTCCAAACTCTTTCTGGTCAACAGAATCCTTAATCCTGTGGAAATGGCTACCAGGGCGGTGCACACGCTTTACTGCTTTTGTAGGTCTTCTTCAGGCGCCATTTGTAGCAATGGGGAACAAAGTGACACGGACCCCCTTATGCATCCGAAGAAGATCACTTCATTGCAGAAATCACCTCCTTTCCATACCTCTTATCTCCACTGGACATAACCAAAACTTAACAGAAGAAGGGCACCCACTGGTGCTCAGCTGCACCACGCCTGTCCAGTGCTGTCAGTGCTGCTGTCCAAGCCTCCTATCACTCAATCAGCTTCCCTTCCATATGCTGTCCATGCGTGTACTCGTAACTGCCTCCCACCCCACATCCAACTTCCAACTGCCCAGCCTGCAGCTGTGCCTTATTCACAGGGCCTTCAGGTGAGCCTTAACAACTTTAACAAATATAACCCCATATTCCACATGGGATGAGGCTGGAAACATTGCTGCAATGGAACATTAACAACTTCCTTTTACTTATGTGATTCCTAAGCAGCATAAACATGGATTAAAAAACAAGTCTATTATCTTCTGGTTTTAGTCCAATAATAACTCAGGGCTACACCCATGAGCATGTACCCTGTTGTACAGGAATTGAACTTCTCTGCACTGTAGTATGTGACGCTGTCATGTCTGAACAATGGAGTCGTTGCAAACCAGTGATCAAATCTACCTGTCTGCTGCTTAATCTAAAAGTGGGTGGGAAGATAACGGCATATTAATGGGAAAGGATAGAAATATTTATTTTTCCCTTGTTTTGCTGTAGACCTAATATGGGGTTATACAGTAACCACTTTCAAGTCCTGCATAATCATCTGGTCTCTTACTATGTTATTCTAAATGCTAACATATTGAGATTCTTTTTCATATATGCAGTGCTCAACCGGGAAGCGTAGAAGCCACCACTGCCTGCCTTCAGTGTAAAGCAAACAGAACAAGGTTAGCTGGGAATTAAAATGAAGCTTAGCTTGGAGACTGTTCACAGCTACTCTTGAGCTTTACCTTTTCCTGATTATATGGCAGCCAAATCTACCAACAGCAATCATCTGAGAGGAAGTAGTAAGTGCCTCTGCCTCATACCTTGATTTTTAGTTTGATTCAGGACTGACATAATCTATCCATACAGATGGGTAAGAGAAAATGAAGAGCTTAAGGCGTCACAGAGATTCCCTAAAGAAAACTCATCAAGAAACATTCACAGATGCAACAACTGCTTTATTACAGAGCCAGAAATTGTGAGGGAGAATCAGAGCCACTGTTGTAACCTGTGTGTCACCATAGCAACTGTATTACCACAGCTCAGATAGAAGCCCAGATTTTCTATTCAGTGATGAAAACTTGGTCTTCCCACAAGGCGCTTTTTCCTAGCATGAATCTTTCTGCTCAATAGGATAAAGAGGATGGAAATGAATCACAGAGAAGGAACAAAGTACATTGAGAGAGGAGAAACTGAAAGCAGAAAATAAAGTAATAGGACCAAAAAGTGCATGTCTTGTCACTGGTCCTTTAATAACCCAGTTGTAAAACTGCCTCTCATTCCCATTTTGTTATACTAGGATGCAGGACAATCACATCTGAGCCATCTCTTCAAGAGAGGCTGCATCTTCTGATCTTTTCATCTGCAATGTCATAGATGCACGCCAAAAGGAAGTAACTAGTGAAAATGGGGGTGGTGGGTGAGGGGTGTGTGTCAAGTTGACCCTCCCAATCCATTAGTGCAATAACTAGCCTTTCAATATTACTCATTACACTTGGTCTGTTTAGATGGAAAAGATTGCTGATTGATTCATTCATTAATTACCATCACAGCAAAATAATCTCAATTTGAGGCAATTAATTAAATATATTGCCAATGAAAATTGAGAGGAATGCCAAGAAAATAGAACAAAAACTAAAATGCCCTTACCTCATTCCATTCTTCTCAGGCTCTGTTTTGTTTCCATATTCTCCTATCCTTTATTTCTCTGTCTCAAAGAAATGGGAATGGAATCTTGGCAACCACTCTCTGCTGCACTTTCCTCCTTTTCACCTGCTCCAGCATGGGTCTTCCACAGGCCAGTTACTATCAGAAAACCTGTGTTGGTGAGGGTTGTCCACAGGTATCTTCCCTCAGGGCATTACCACCAGCTTTGGCATAGGGCTCTCCATAGGCTGCTGGTAGATACCTGCCACACTGCAGACCTCCCTGGTTTGCCTCACCATGGTCTTCATCAGAAGCTGCAGGGGAATCTCTGCTCCAGTCTCTGGAGCATCTCCTCCCCTTCCTTCAATGACCTTGGTGTCTGCAGGGTAGTTTTCTCATCTTTTTTTTCCTCACTCCTCTCCCCCTCTCTCTCACAGCTGCTGTGAAGCGTTTTTATCCCTTCTTAAATATGCTTTCCCACAGGTGCCATCAGCTTGTCTGTGGGCTCAGCTGCGTGCTGCAGTGGGTCTGACAGAGCTGTCTGCACTGGCTGGCAGATTGTGGCTCCAGCCTCTCCTCACTGAGGTTGGCCCTGCAGACCCCAGATTCCAGCACATGTCAAAGGACACATAATGCACCATCCTACTGGTTCTGAATTATTAACTGCATTTTGTCACTTTACAGGATAAATTCTCCTGAGGTGCTGAATGAAAAGATTTACTTGTATCTAGCTAGATTTTTACTGCATTCTTATTGATTAAGAGATGAATTATGTTATGAAAAAGAGATGGTAGGTTAGTCTAATATCATAAACTCTGACCTCTGATAAAAATAATGACTTTTTTTAAATAACATTTTCTTCTTCCATGCCCTTGATTACTATATTCTTCACAAACTCTTGCAAAACTGCATAGATTTGTGCTCCATCAGAGATCTATACCCCTTTTTCCGGCTGTGTGAATAAATACCATGTTTGCTGTTTCACAGCTTTTGGATGCTCCAGAAGAGACTTTTTCATAGTTGTTTTAAATTTCATAACACAGGCTGGGCTATTTTAGCCACCATGATTTTGGAATAATGGTTATCTGATCATCTTTCCCTCTCCCCTGCCTCATTCCCTCAAGAGCAATACATAAATTATTTCCAACTTGGCTAGGGACATTTTTGTTTACATAGCTCCTACTAGTGAAATAATTACTGTCATATCTTACTTACTCAATAAAAAATTGACATTAATTTTTGAGCTTGACCAGTTTCAGTTCTTCCCTTTGGTGTGGTGTGGGGTTTTGTTTGTTTGGTTGGTTTGGTTTTTTTTTAAATTTTTTAACCATTTCTTTCATTAAAAAAATGTTACTGGACATTTTTGGAAAGTAACATTACTGGACAACTGGATATTGTTGGAAAGGCCCTTATTTTATACATAGTTGCTGTCAGACACTGTCTCCTAAGGCATCTATTTCTTCTATTGTTTACAAAGGGATGATTCATCTAGGTAGCCCCCCTTTCTTAATGGTCCTCTTCCTTTCCTTAAGACACTGTACATAATTTTGTGCTTCTTTACCTTTAAATCTCTAGAACTCTCCTGTTCAAGATTAAACTTTTTAGTGTAGTCATTCTGAAAAGATTATTTACTTATTTTAATAAAATATATGCTTTTACATATTTTTATGGGAATAACAATAACGAAACCATATGTTTAACTCCAATTTTGTCTATCTTGCTACCTAAAATCAATCAATTCAAAGTATCTTGATCTGAGAGCCTTTCTCAAGCTGAACTTTTGTGATTTTTTTGCTAGTTACAGTAATGTATCCAAAATATCATCTAGGTGAGTATTTGGTAGAGAAATCTAACTAGCTGTCATTCCTGAGAAACTTCTAGAGTGAAGAGTGCTTGCATTCCATTATCAGTTACACCACTATCATTTTCTATCATCAGTTAAGAGAATTCTGGATCCTAACCTGGATGTCATGAAGGATACATTGACTACATTTATGAATGCATTGAGGTACTGTGGCATGGTTATATGGATCAGGATCAGAGGTTTTCTGACCATCAGAGAAATGAAATCCTAGAATAACTTTTAAAATAAAATAATACAGATCCTAATCTATTTTAAGACAAAGACAAAAAGTTCATGGAAAACCTGTAGGAACAAATAAGGAAGATACTGTGACCAGTAATAGAATTTGGGAAGCTTTTTTTGCCAAATTTTATATATTTTCTTAGACTGAAAGCTACCTTGAAATACTTAAAATGTCTGAAAATAACCCTGGTCAGAATCTGTGGTTACTTGCATGCAATGAAACATGCATTTTAGTATACTCCCTCACCTATAGACACTAATTCTTTAATGAATTAATTAATAAATCCTTTTAACTTCATTATGAAAACATTTTTATTTTATTCTTAGACTTTCATGTATTGCTGCAGTTCTCTTTTCTAAGAAAATATTAGCATTTGCTTGGTTCAATAAATCTATTCCTCATCTTCTAAATTTGACCATTTAGTAAAATAGTGCAGGGAGCTACTAAACTTTAACATAGAAAAAAATCCCCTTTTTCTGAAAGAACATCTCTGCAACACCTTCGTAAACTTGTCCACAGGTACAGTGATGACAGCACACAGTGAAAAATTCCTATAGAAAGTTTATAGTGATGATCTCTTTTCACCTAATACAAACAGTTTAGTTTTGATTTGGATCAGTCTGAGTCTATAAAATGACTAATACTAAAGAAAGAATGAAAATTGCCGAAAGGGATTCTAGGCCAAAGGCTACTGATTGTTCAAGTAAAGTGCCTTTTTGTCTCCACAGAGAGTAAATAAAATACTTTCCTGTGTCTCTCCAGTGATACTTAAAAAGAAGAAAAAACCTCCACCAACCAAGAAGTGAAAATAGAAAATAAAGGAGGTAGACGGCCAATAGCAAAAAAACTAAACAGGTTGAATTAAGCTAAAAAATTTCAATAAAGCAAAGAAAAAAGCAGAATCAGTTGTGGATGTAGGAAAATGGAAAAAGATAAGTTACAGGAAGAAATCTTAATAGCAAAGCTTATGATATTTTAAGCATATATATGTCTCTCTAAAGCTTAACTAAGAACCTTAACTCCCATGTGGATAAGATCTGTTAAACGGAATTACATCTATAGCAAAGTCTTGTTTAAAATAATTATTTCTGAACTTGGCATTCCACAGAAAATGAATAGCATCTTCTACCCCTCTCCTAATTAAACTAACAGAGAATGTGACCTATGTCCTCAGAGAATAATCATAAAGAGTTAAGGGATAAAACTGTGTGTGATTAATTTATTCCGACTTCTTCTTCCTCATAAAAATACGTTTTTGCCATATTAAAGCCAGTTTTATGATCTTGGTGTTTTTGACCACAGAAGCTGTATTATTAAGAGTGTATACCAATTTATCAGGGTTTTCTGTAACTGCTCCACAAAGATGACTCAATGTTCACTCCTTACAGATCAAATTCAAAAGGGATGCACTGGAAAGATGGGGAAGAACTTTTTATCAGGAACAATTGTGACAGGATAAAGGGTAACAATTTTGAACTGGAAGGAAGAAATCCTTTACTGGTAAGCTGTAAAATACTGGAACAGATTACTCGGAGTAGTTGTGGACATCCAATTCCTGAAAATGTTCCAGGTGAGGTTTGATAGGGCTTTGAGTAACCTGATCTTGTGAAAGGCATCCCTGCCCATGGCAGGTGCCTTGGAACTAGATGACCTTTCAGTGTTCCTTCCAACACCAACCATACTATGATTTTACGGTTCTAATACCCTTTTATTCCATTTCATCCCTTTCCAAGGTAATGAGTCTGTCTCGCAATAATAATAATCCATTCAAGTTTGATTTTATCCATAAGATTTGTAAGAAATAGCCCTTAATTTAAAAACAAGTTCTGTGAAGAAAGAAAGTAAAGAACCATGGTGTTGCAAATAACAAGGGATTTACATTGAATTTAATAGGAGCTGTGAGAAGCTGTGCTTTCAGCTTCTTCACCCTTCAGTGGACAGCAATCGTCATTTATTTCTGTTTGCCTGAAGATGTGAAATAGAGTTGAAAAGCAAACCCACTGATTTAATTTCTACGGCTCAGGAACTGTGATTTTTAATTTTTTTTTTTTTTTTTTTTGGTGTGTGTGGTTTTTTTAACTTTATTTCTTCAGTGCACATGAATATGAATGATTGAAGAATCTTCATACAGGTGGATGTGCAAAATAATGGAAATGTAAATGTCTGCATCAGACACGGATTTATAAAGACTGATTGAAATTGCTGTTGCATAAGCAAGTCATATTAACAGTTATTACTGTAAGGTGCCATTTGTGTTTTCCCTGTTCATGAGGAACATTTCTTTTTTGAATAGATCTGCTGCCTTGCTAAACCATTAACATTTGTCAGATGGTGAGATTAGACTCCTAACAACTTGCAGATGACATTCAGCCAGACCAAACCCTTTTCAGTTGTTGACAGTTTGTTTAATAAGTGTGCATACTGCTGGCATTTAGGCAAGAAAATGTCTGTGAAATGTGAATTCTTAGAGCATAGCTGAAGCTGAAGTTAAGCTTTCCAGGCTGGGGTTTTGGTAGGATATTTGTGTGTACATGGATATTCTTTGTTTGCTTGTAAACTTTCACAAACAGAAAGAATATGTTCCACCCAGCCTCTCAAAAATACGGAAAATCTTGATGTTTCAGTTTATTTTAAAACTGAATTTTCAATTGAGTGTAATGAAATATTCATATTGTCTTTCCTCATTTTCTTTGTAAATTGTATTTCCAAATATATTGTTCTAATGATATTATTCAGCTTTCTTTTCCAGTGTAGTTTCTGCGAACAACTCTTTCTTGTAAACAGTTCCTTTGAAACTTTTTAGGTACATGAAATTTAAGCCTATCTGATTTGAAAGATTACAGACATTTCTGCTTTCAGATTTGGATTGTTCTAAATCAATCATCTACAGCATTTGTTTAAAATCCTGGTTTGGAATATATTTCATCTAGCAACATCTTGCTTGCCCATTTGGATGGAATAATGTCTGTAAGTAAATCAGACTCAATTTAAAAATCCAAATAATTACATGAAATATTTTCTCAAAACTTGCACTGACATTTACAGCAAGAAAACATCCTCTATTTCAAAAATGATTTCATTTTTATCGATTATAAATATTAGGAAAATATTAGGAGAATGGATATATTTTCCTCAATTTTCAGACATTTAATTTTTTCAATGAGCAATATTAGTAATTTCTATTGTTCTTTAAAATCCATAAGAACACTTTCCTTGGGCTCCATTTTTATAAAGTGCAAATTGCGGCAAAAAAAAAGACAAAGCATTTTTTTTTGTCCACAAAATTATGTTGATGTGCACAGAAGGCAATTGACTACATGGTCAGACAGAGATTTATTAACTGGCAATGATCAGATCATAGAATCATTGACTATCCCAAGCTGGAAGCAACCATCAGGGATTATCAAAGTCCATCTCCAGACCAGGCACAAGACAGCCCCAAGAATCATACTTGTTACTTGTTTTCTCACTTTCTCATGGTGCTCTGTAAGTTGTTCATATGAAAAAAAGCTTTTGAAATTCGACAGTAAAAAATTTACCATATTTGTTTATTTATTTATAAGCTTAAAGCTTAATAACTTCAGAGAAACTTACTTTTTTCTTCTTAGGTTTTACTCTGAACTAATAATTCTAAGTATCATCTTTATCTGGTTGTACAAATGTTCATCCTGTAATTCATATTTTCTTTCTATTCACTGATAACTTTTTAAAATTTTAACAATGTATAATTTTTTAAACTCAGAAATCCTAAAGCATAAGCTAGGAAACAAAAATATCTGTTTAGAGTTAAAGACCCTTCTAAGCTGCAGAAAAAGAGTAATTGACAGAGAATTTCACTTGCTTATGTTTCTCAACAAAATTTTAGAATTCTCTTTATACTTTGCGGAGTCATTACAAAAAAGGAACAAAGGAAATCCTGGTCTTTTATACCCTCACAATCTAAGCATATGAAAGTCAGTAGCCTTTGGCTCCTGCTGTGTGTCTGAGTGCTGTCACCTAGACAGCACCACAGGACCCCACAGGTCCTTTGTTATGCAAAGGGTTGGCGCCAGTTCTCGGCTTCTGGCCTGGGGGTCCTGCCACCCAGGCCTCAACCTGCAGCTGGCACTGCAGCTGCTCTTGAGCCACCTGCGCTGAACATATTCCTCAACAATCCTGACACCTCTTGAGCAATGCCAGGGACCCTACACCACCACCCTGGACAACTTATTCCAGTGTCTAAACACTCTTTCAGTGAATATTTTTTTTCCCAATGACTAATCTAAATCTCCCATGGCACAAATTAATGCTGTTTCTTTTCGTCTTTTCACCTGAGACATGGCAGAAGAGACTGACCCCCACCTTCCTACAGCCTCCTTTCAAGTAGCTGCAGAGAACAATGAGGAGTCCAAAACTGATTTGCTATGAGGATGCCCAACCAGGATTTGAGGTGCAACCTAACCAGCACCAAACACTGCCCTGGTCCTGATGGACACACACGTTGATACAGGCCAGGATGCTATTGGCCTTCTTGGCAACCTGGACACATTGCTGGCTCATATCCAGTCATCTGTGAACTAGCACCTCTAAATGCCCTTCTGCTGAGCAGCTCTCAGGCACTCTTTCCCAAGCCTGTAGTGGTGCTTGGGGTTGTTGCATTGCAAGTGCAGGACCCATCACTTCCCCTCATTCCCCATGGAACTGGCCCCTGCCTATCAATCCAGCCTACCCTGATCTCTCTGCAGAGCCTTCCTCCTCTCCAGAAGATCAGCTCGCCTGCCCATTTTCGTGTCATCTACAAACTTAACAAGGGTGCATTCAATCCCCTCATCCAGATCATTGATAAAGATGTTAAACAGGAGTGGCACCACATACTGAGGCCTGAGGAACGCCACTAGTCACAGGCCACCAACCAGGTGCAACTCCATTCACCATCAT
This sequence comes from Tichodroma muraria, assembly GCA_013390105.1. Classification (NCBI taxonomy): domain Eukaryota; kingdom Metazoa; phylum Chordata; class Aves; order Passeriformes; family Sittidae; genus Tichodroma; species Tichodroma muraria. Next base: position 10,458 of record WAAG01066199.1, read on the forward strand.
TCTCTGGGTCCAGCCATCCAGCCAGTTTTATATCCAGCAAAGCGTACACCCATACAAGTCCTGAGCAATCAGCTTCTCCCAGTAAATGCTGTGGGAGACGGTATCAAACACTTCACTGAAATCTGAGTAGTCCAACAGCCTTTGCCTCATCTACTCATGCCTCTTCTACTAAGCAGTGTCCTCTGTCATAAAGGGAGATCAGGCAGGTTATGATAGTGTTTGGAGTGGTATTCTAGGATCATGACTGGCAGAAATCTTACTGTTTTAAAGAGTTTCATGTGTAGGTCTGGTGGGGGCTATAGAAAATCTTCAGTAAATAAATAGGTAATAGGGAGAAAATAATAATAAGTGTGTCCTTTTATTTTTTTGAGATACAATAAGAGAGCTGCTAATAAAGTTCTACACATAACATTAAAATGAGGATGTGAGTATCCCACTGTAAAAGGACTAGTGACATCCACTGCAGAGCAGTAATCAAATACAACAGGTTAGTTTGGAAACAAAACACACAGTGAATAAAAAGGATAAAATAAACAGCTAGTGGTAAACAAACACTTCTGAACTGCTTGTGAATTATCAAATGAATTGATACAAATTATTTGTAGTAGCTAGGGGCATATCCTTCCAAAAACTGGAGATTAAATCTCCTTGTGGGTCATTCCATTGATTTTTGTTAGCTGATGTTCACTGTCATCTCTAGCTATAAGCCAAAACACATATTGTATATAAATATACAGGAACTTATCCTGAAGGCTGATGCTGCTTTGGTGTCCCACTTCACCACCACGGCAGCTGCAGTCTTTTGGGGTTCCATACCACACAATTAAATATTTAAATCAAAGCGTTTGTAGTTAAAGAGTAATGGGTAAGTACTTTTTAAAACATGCTTTTGTGTCAGAAATGAAACTGGAAATATGAAGCTGGTTAATAGAACTCTCAGTGATAGTAGATAAAACTGCAACTGTATATAGTTCAGGAACATTTCATAGAAATTCATTTAACCCCACCTCCATTTACACAATAAGTTCGGTGAAACCTCCTTTCCAAAAGGAAAGTTTATTAGCAAACTAAGTATACTGTATACTTACTAACTGAGCTTTCTTATCCCTCTCTTCCCTTCCCAGGTGAGGGAAAAAAATCCTCATATTTTTCCTTCCAAGTTTCAGTCTTGGAGAAAAGGTTACTATTCATTTTTGTGTGCTTTTCTTTGTTTCTCTCTGTGGCACCACCAAAAACTATTGTGTAAAATTATCTGTGTCTGTTATGTGCAGGTCAGAGGAGCCCTGTTACTTCAGCAAGAGGAAAGAATTTAAAAGAAATTGGAGATACAACCCTATATATAATGTGATGTTTTCTTGTTTGAGTTTAGACAGAATTGTTCTGCATGTGGGACATAATTGCTTGTCATCCTCCTGAGGCAGTGAGTCCTGTACTCTTTACTGAAAGGGAATTAGGTTTACATAAAATAGATAATTTCATCCCCAAAGTGTCATAACTTGCATCTTAGACATTTCAAGTTCTTCTAAATCCACCAGTGTTGTGGATTTATGCTGGCTATTTTTTGCTGGCTGTTCCTCACAGATCAGTAGAGGTTCTTACACCTAAAATATTTTTGTTTATCATTTGTATTTGTTTATTATTGTTTGCATTTAGATGAGACAATGAAGCTCATCATACCATAATATTAGTGCATTGAAAGCTGCATACTCTAAAGTGGAACGCTACATACACAGATTAAGTGATTTCTTTAAAGCACACAAGATTTTGGACATCTCAGAACTGAATCTGTGCTCTTCAATTCTCGATTCAGGAATAAACCCCACATCATTCTTTGTTTTTCTTTAGCTTTCAGATAAGCATTTTGAAGTTAATAAACGTTTTTAAAGTAGATATGTGGGACAAATGAAAATGAATTGAGACTGATACAAAATTTTTAAAATTATTTCACTCAAAAACTGCTGAAGGCACACTGCTACCACTGGTTGAAATATTTTTCTTTATGAAGGTATTGATTATTCTTATCTGAACTATGTGTCTTGCATAAGAGCTGCTAACACTAATCGTTATATCTAACGGATATCAAGAGAAAACAGATTGTTTTCCCTCCAGTCTTCTGGTGAGTTCTTCCATTGACTTTCTACACAATACAGTAACTGCAATAGCAGCAAAATTTTATAAGTATTTAAGAAGTGATTTTTTTTATTGATTATGCTGAATAAAGTGTATAACTCTCATTACAATATGGGAAAAATGTGACAACGACAAGGAAATAAAATTTAGAGTGGTTGCATTGTTTCACTTGAAAACTGATTTCTGGGGCTTCTGAATTTCAGTTTATACAAATCCCACAGATCTAAAACATTTTCATTTAACTGCCTAAAAGCAATAGTATTTTATGCAATTACCCTAAAGGTGTCTTTGCTCTCATATTCTGAATCCAAGTGATCTCCAGACATTATGAGCATCTGGCCTTTTCTCGTGTCAGTACATTAAGGAAGAAACGTCTCAAAATGATAATGACTGTAAGAGAGAGAGGACTGAGCAATTCCTTCTTCCGTGACCTCTTGTTCTGCCTTTCAAGGGGTTTTCAGTACAGCAAAATGTAATTGCATGAAGTGCGTGGCTCATATCCAGACTACATGAAGGACAGAAGACACAGGAATGGGTGAAGTGATAGTGGCCAAGAAAGTAAATGAACATGAAAGTTCTATGAACAAGGTGGTAACATGAATACAAATATATAACTGGCTGGCAGTCTGCTACTGGCTGCCTATGAGGATGAGACTTCTGAATGTTTCTTTTAACACAGTGTTGAAGAGGCACTAGTCCAGGAGCAAGCAGAGGAATAACAATCAATAATTAACAGGACAGAGTAAGTAGAAGAGCTCTAAAATGGGACAAATTCAGCAGTGTGGAATAATATAAGACTTTCAATTTAGAGAGATTTCTGTCACGTAGTATTGAAAATAACAAGGACTTACTTGAGCATGTGGTGCAACACAATGAAAAAGCTTATGATAGCTGAGATGTAATTCTAGGACAATGATGGAAAAAAAGCTTTGTGAACTGACAAAACTGTGTAGGTTTATCTCTAAAACAGGTTAAAAAAAATTGAATGTTGTTTGTGTTTAATTAAAATGAAGGCTCAGCTAATCTATAGTGCAAATGGACATTCACAGCAGAACATGACGTGTCATTGGTGGTAAAAGGTCAGCCGGAAGACAACTGTGTAAAAACCATGCCTGAAACATCATGCTACAATTGCTTCTATAATTTAATTAGTCAGAAATGAAACAAATATCAACATACTAAAACAAGGAAGAAGAGGCAAAATTGTCATTCTTGAATCAAACTTCAGACTCAAACACTCAACTAAATAATTCAAACAATAATGTAGAAAGTAAAAACCCAAAGGTCCACAACTCAAACAGAATTTCAGAAAATCCTCCACTAATAAGGAATGTACAGTTAAAATCATCATGAAATAAATCCAAATAAGTTAAACAGATCACTGTTATTAAAAATGCAGCATCCATTTCCCCTGTTCCTCACCATGCAATTCCATGGAACTCCAGTGATAAATGATCTGGGGATCCAAGATCAACTGCAGTCATGCAGTACTTTTACTGTTGGGTTGGTAGACGCAGTCATCCGAGTGAAGGACCCAGCAGACACTAGGGCTTCTACAAGATGTGAAAGACAAAAGCTGGCTGAAGGAAAGGAGGAAGGACACAAAGAGGTAAGAGCACCCCTTTCCCAGCAGCAATGCACTGATAGATGAGCTCATCAAATCTGGACTAGAGATAGATGGGCTAATCAAACAGCTGACAGCCACAGAGTGGGGCTATCCTGGAGCACCTGATGAGGAAATGGGAATAGAATTGTCCTTTTGGGCAGCAATTTAGCTGTTTTATATTGTCCCTGTTTTACAGTGAGTAATGCATTTCTCCCCATCTGTTTTAACCTATATAAATTTGTTCATAGACAATCATACCTGAAGGGAACTTGAAGTTAATGTAATGTATGTTATTATGTTATGCTTTTCTTTTTTCTCTTCTTTTTTTTTCCCTTTTTTTTTTTTTTT
>WAAG01066202.1:0-11227 GCA_013390105.1 Tichodroma muraria
AAAGGGTCCCACTTTATTCTTCCATCCTGATTCTGATTGCAGCAAGCTCCTATTGCAGGGGCCAGTTGCAGACTCTGACTGCTGGNGTAGGAAGAGGTGAAGGAGGTGGATTCACCTCAAGTACCCGTTTAAACATCAGTAAGATCAGTGAGTCATTGTTATAGGTGAATATTGTCAATATCACCGTTCCTGCAGTAGGTTGATTTCCAGCATAAAAGTTCTAGTCACTATGGCATTACAGAAACTATTACTATTTGCAATTAATAGAATATTTTCTGAACCTCCTATAATCCATAGTTGTGATACTATGGATGTATTCCACTCATAGGTGAAATTCCATTTATACATGTGTTAGATATACAGAATATTCACATTTTAGGATATAGTGCAAAATATTTTAACATGTTTGATATTGTCATGCAAGAAAAATCTCGATACATTCATATGGAATCTGAGCCCAAGTGGCAATAAAAGTTGCTGTAAGTGCTATATATGGTTTGGTGTTTGATTTTCTAGGTAAAATGGTCTTCCAAAACTCCTGTGATGACCAAGTTGGACATTCTGGCTGTATTGTAACTGCTGTTATTATTATTAATCACAGTATTACCATTCCAATATGGTAACATATTTGTGGTTATCGTTACACCTGTACCTTCACAAATATTCCTTTACAATATGCCTTAATCTGTATCATTCATGAATTTGAGTGAGTTTGGGATTATAAACATTACTTGATCATAAATCCTGTATGATGTACCTGTGTTCTTTTGCACATATCAGGAAAATAAAAATGACTAACTATATATAGGAATAGATTTCATTTTTACTTCTCTTACAAAAACTTTTCTGTTAATTCTGGCATGTTAAATGCAGTACACATGGAACAGAATACAATTTGCATCCCACCTAACCACTTCACAAGTCACCAAGTAAAGCTATCCCATTTGAAACACTTGAAGTAATATTATAATTTAACAGATGCAAATCTTTAATTATATTGGTAACATTTAAAAAACCCAAACAGCACAGAAATGGAAAACTCAGAGTCCAAGAGTATTAAAACATTAAAATATTTAGAAAAGTGACTCCTGTAAATATTAAAGTTGATTTTTCTCTAATCTGGAAACACTAATTAATTTAATGTGCATTAGAGAAAACATGTTTAAATATTAAATTGGTTGATTTCACAAATGTGTAATTCATTAACATGACTCAGGTTCAGGACTCAATTAAAAAGCCAGAAACTGGATTTCATTGAAACAAAAATAAAAGATGTAAGCAATTAATGGCCACCGACCAGGTACTATAAAATACAGATTTTGTTAGATAGGCTTACTATTTGAAGTCTAACCAATAAAGGTAATGGTACTAGCCTATAAAATAAAGCACCTTCTGTAAGCATCTGAATTATGTGAATTTAAAATATTAGAGGTGCAAAAACTAGTTAATTTAGTTTATATGGATTAACAAGTAGCTAAGTGACAGCAAGGATAACCACAAATGGACCCTCAGCTGTATGGAGTGCAATCATTTCTGAGAAACCATTGACAGATCTGGCATTCACATTTCTACAAAAATACCAAAAACTTTGGTGAATGATGTACTATCCGCAATGTGCCTAACATTAACCATCAAAATAAGACTAATCTGGTTTGCACTCCAATAAAAAGTCAAGAAGTTACTAAATGAAGAAATATGAATTGGATACCTACATAGAGAAGAGACTACACACTGATCTATACAGTAGGGCTGACTAAGTATAAAAGCTGCAACTGGAAATTCTGACAAGAAAAAGTTATGGTGAGAAACAACTTGTAAGTAATTCAGAAAAAGAGAGAAATGGAAACTCTTGTATGCCACAGAGATAGATGATATGACTTCTTTTTCTTTGTTGCAGGAAGTTACATGGAAGCTATTTGGTAGGCAGCCAGTCTGGGCTGAAAACAGAGCAGAGATGCTGACAGCAGCCAAGAAGGATGTTTCATCTGCTTCTTGACACAATAACCAGCAGGTCTGAGGACCATGTCCTCTGTGCTGCAGCCACTGTGCAGCTCTGGGCTGGCACTGGGCTATGTATGCACAGACCTGCACTTTGGCGGAAGTTTCTGGTGCACTCCCTTACCCCTGTGTCAGCAAAACACAGGAGATAGGTTCTTTTATAGTCAGGTACTGTCTTGCACTGCATTTTTCTTTAGGCACCAATATTGTTGTTGCTGTCGGGCTCCCATTAGGGGTAGAAATTAGCCAAGACACAGACATTTAACAATGTGAAAAGGGTCCCACTTTATTCTTCCATCCTGATTCTGATTGCAGCAAGCTCCTATTGCAGGGGCCAGTTGCAGACTCTGACTGCTGGTTATTTCCTGCTGTACTATGTCTGCAAATACTAGTTTGCAGATTCTGAACGCAGACCTTTACCTAGCTCAACTACAACTGCAGGCTCCAACAGCAGGCTCTAACTCCATCAGACCCAGACCGATCTCATGGCAGATTTTTGCCAGCAGTAACTCTCTTCCTTACTCCATTCTTCTTTCTGGTTCCTGGACCTTTCCTTCTTTCTCAGGGCTCCTCTATCTTCTCAAGGCTTTCTTCCTCCAGGTCCTCTTCCTTAGGTCCTCTTCATCAAAAGGCTCCAAGACTCCTTTGACCAGCCAACCCACCCCTTTTCCTATCTTTATTAGTCATAGCTGTAACCCATCAAAAACAAGGCCGTTCCTCTTTTTTGGTAATTGGTACAACTGTGACTTATCAGGGGCAAGGTTGCCTGTAATCCCTTCTTTCACACCACATATTGTACTGTGTAAAACTGTAAAAAAATGAAAACTATCATTTGCCTTCTGTAGATAAATAGCCTTTGTGGAGAATACAGCCCTGGAGCTAGCCCCGTACCTACAGATACCCTTCCTAGAGCATGCTGGTATAATGAATGCTACTATATATCATATATACTGTATAGAGACCAGTATAGATTTAGGTACTGTTGCATGGTGTTATTCTGTCCTAGATGCAGGACTGCATTTGTTGAATATCATAAAATGTTTGTCAGCCCATTTCTTCAGCTTGTCAAGGTGACTCCAACGGCAGACGTATCATCCAGCACGATGACTGCTCCCTACATTTGCATATCATCTGTGAACTTGTGGCAGATACACACTGTTCCATTGTCAAAGCCATAAATGGAGATGTTAAATAATATTACTCCCAATGTGGATGTCCGAGAAATATCACTTATAAACAGACATCACATCATTTTCAGCCTCTTGCTCCTGCCTTTTTTTTTATTCACTTTAATTCACCCAGCTAGTGAATTAAACTAATGGGTAAACCTACCTACCCTGTCTGTCTAGTTTAGCTCCAAAGATGCTGTAAGAGCAGAGACAAAAGCTTGCCAAAGTGAAGGGTATCCAATTCTCTGCCCTCATCTTCAAATCCAGTCATTACAATGAAGAATGTAATTAGGTTGGTCAAGAACAATTTGCAATTGGAAAATCCACACTATTTTCCCAATCACTTTCTTCTCTCTTATGTGCCTGTACATGGCTTACACAAGGATTTGCTCCTTAACCTCCACAAAGACGAAAGTAAAGCCAGGTAGTCTCTATTTCCCCAGCTCTTCCTCCTTGTCATCCTGGAAGATATGTGACATTTGCTTCTGCAGTCATTGGGAAATTGTGATCACTGTAGACCCTTGAAGGGGTAGAGAACAGCCTCGCAGTGATATTAGTTATGCTTCCTACTTGGCTCTGTGTTCAAGTTGCTTGAGTAATCCCTAATTCAGTCTTCCTCTAACACTGGTTATATTCCACCAAATATATGGAAAGCCTGAGAACAAATTTTGCCAGGAAAAACTGGGATATAAAAGCCTCCACCTTTCTGAGTCCTTCATTGCTAGGCTACCTGTTCACTTGGCCTTATTCTTCCTCTTGCTACTTCCTTCATGTACTTCACCAATTTTTGCCCTGGCTAGTCTTTAGGGTTTTTTATTACAATCATTTCAGACTTGGGCATTCCTTCCGTATTTATCCTGAGCAGCCCATGCCGTCTTCTGTGTCCCATAGGGTCTCTTTTTCCCATCTAAGCCCTCTCAGGAGTTCCCCATTCAGATAAACTAGCCACCTCACACCTGCATCATGTCCTGCAGATTAGATGGCTTCTGATTCAGCATCTGAAGCTGATGCTTCTCATGGTTTGAGACTCACCCTCCTCGGCTCCTTTTTCTTTCAAAGGAGCAGCTCCTGGGAACTTGCACAACAATAATCTCCCTGAGGTCCTCTTCTTTAAGTTCAGAGTTGATACCACTTGCCTCTTTTGCTTTCCATCTTCAAATCTTACAGCTTACTAGGTCTGCAGCAAACAATCCTGGTTCTTTTGTTTTAGAATCAGCTAGGCAGAAATAAAAACAAATTTTATTATTCAACTAGCTTATTTAAAACAAAGAAAAAAAATTTTTTTCATCTTGACATGTATCGATAAATTGATCCTCAGAATATACTACTGTAAATATTTTACTGTACTCTTATAATCCAGCATCCTTGGCCTTCCTCATATGTTCCTTCACTTTCCCAATGAAAAGGCAACTTCAGTTTTCCAACTTTGTGTACTTCTCTGGATGTTTCTGCAGTAAATAACATAAAATAGGTGTCTGTAAAGACTCTACTGAATTCAGCGGAGTCCTGTTAATTTACACAAGATCTGTTCCATGTATTGATTCCTGAACTCTTGAAATAATTCAGACAAAGAGGTATCCTTTTGTGTCCATGAGCCTCTCATTACTTGTGATTTTTTGGCAGGTGTTATAGTATCAGACTGGCCTTTGTACTTTTAATTTGGACGTACTTTAATATTGCCTCTAACAGATTCTCTTCCAATGTCAGGCTTCCCAGGTTTTGGTTTTAAGCATCCTGCTCCATTACATAGATAAGACCTAATATTTTGAGACAAGACCTGAGGCAAAATAAAGATTTGTGGGTGGATGCAGAGTTCATAAAATATGCACAGAGATAAAATGTGCTTATTTTGTGCATCTACTCATAGGCAATAATTGTCTTTTACAAAACACGACAGTTTAAGGTGTCAGCTTCCCCTTTGGGAGTCCATTTATCTGCCACGTAGAGCTGTGACTCTTACCTTGGGGACAGGTGACTTCATTCCCACCAGAGCTTTGTAATCCTAGTAAAATCTTCCTGAGTATTAATTGCCTCTTGCGCTAAGAATGGATGGCTCAGAGGCTAACACCAAGCCCAGTGCCACAGCACCCGGTAATGGGCAGTGCAAATCCCAGCAAGAAGCACAGTATGCCTGCAGAGCAGCCCTCCCTGGGGATTTCCCTGCCTATCCCCAGACAGGAGAAATGGATGCATGGCAACTTGGACTGAGTGTGAACAGGATGTGGTAGATGATTTCAAGGCCCTTTACAAGGTAATGACTGTATTTCTGATTTCAACAACTAAATACTCATATGTTCCATTATCTTTTTCTGCTCTTGCTTTTTCTCTTGAAACACTATTGTGTTACACATATACACAACTACTACAAAATTTTCTACTGCAAATCCTGACAACTAAAAGATTTACTGTAGTCACTGCACAAAAACTTAGAGTAAAAGCTCTCATATGTTTAATAAAAAATTTGGAATTCCACTGTACAAGAAGTGTTATGTTTTATAAGTGTCTGTCTTGCCTTCAGCTACCTGGTGGATCTTCAGGTTCTTTCCAAGCAGTGTCCTGAGGTTCATGCCCATGCCTGCATATGGCACTGGAAAGACCAGTGAACTATGCGTTTATACCAGGGAGTGGCCAAGACATAGCTAGTTCAAGGGACATGCCAAAAGTTTCTGCTCTATTCCATTCCAGATGGCTGGAACTGGCATCACTTTTCTCTAGACTTGGTTTCCTCACACATAAAATGAAATTAATAATGCCAGATTACCTCAGTAGGGCTATATGGCTAACCTACTGTTTATAAAATGTGTAAGCCTGTGGCAAATACTTTCACATGATTTTCTGAGGATAAGACAACGCGCCTGTAATGAGGACTGGCACTCAGGCTGTCCATCCAGAGCGTGCAGATCCACGGCGTATCCCCCTGGCAGGGCGAAGGGCGGAGCGTGCGCCAGGTCACACCAGTTCGGAGGCCCAGAGGCTGACACAGCCTTTATGTAACTCCTTTACCACAGTTTTGTCCTCCACACACCACACAGATAAAGGGTACGGGCAGCACCATTGTTACCACCCATAGTCACACAGCTACAGCCGGAGACAGCACAATGGCACCCAGCTTGCATAACCAACGCCCTTCCACCTGACTACATTGCTACAAGCAGCTTCTGCAGGGGACCATGCCCTACATTTCAGGCCATTACTAGCGCAGAAGCAAAGGTGCAAGATCATCCCTACAAACAGCCACACGCCTTCAGGAGGCTGACACACCCAGTGAAGTGGGTGCAGTAGCAGTGACACACACCTATGGAAAAGGCTGGATTTGGTAGTTAGCGACTTGCTGAAGATCTGACTATACATGTTGCTGTCATTTCAACACAGTGCCCTCAAAACATCAGCCCATAGTTTAGCATCGTCCTTCTCCAGCATGTACACATATGAAGCCCTCATTGCAAAAGCGTGCTTGCCACACCTCACAAATGATAGATGCTGTGACAGATATCACTGCAGATAAAAATCTTAGCTGTGTAAAAGTATGAGAAACCAAGTAAGAAAAGTATCATTAAGGCAGAGCGCGATAGTATATATACAGGTTTTTATCATGCTCGTGTCTGTTGAACACTCATTTTTAAAAGGAAGCTGAAACCCAGGTAAAGCTATGAACGTATGTGTACCTGCTGGGTACTCAATATACACATCTCATATACTGGATATGCACATTAGCTTCATGGTTAGTGACGTCGCTCACATGGGAATCAATTATAAATTAATCTCTCTGAATGGTGCTGGGAAACACTGGACTAATGGCTCATCTTCTGAACCAGTACTAAACAGCAGCAGTTTAAGCTGAATGCAGCCCAGTACTGCAGGCCAACACTTCCAGCCTTTGCCCAGACTGCAGTAAATGGGGCTAGTTCTACAGTCTAGGAAAAAACTCCAAATATAATGATCCTGAGTCAAGCCACAGTTATAGTTACTTGAGAATAAAGTCTGATATGTCTTGGGAGAAAGCTGCCCATCACCTCCCTCCTCTTCTTCTTGGCACCAAATTTTTATGCAGAAAGATAAAGAAAAGATATCAATATGTATAGAGGGCCCTTTGGAAACAAAACTTGCATTTACTTCACTGGGAGTGTTCAATCTGGCCCTTGACCATTTAAACCAGGTTATTAAACATACTTTAATTCTCATATTTCTCTTAGGACCACAGTACAAATGGCTGATGTTCAAAACATGAAGTTGACACATGCAAGAAATCCAATTCAGTGCTGGTGACAACAGTGAGGTGGAACCTTGTGGGAACCTACATCAAAGGTAAATTTTGGCCAAAGCCTGCACTGAGCATTAGCATCTCTGGACACTTTCTGATGCATCACTCCAATATATTTGGTTTGGAAAAAAAATTCTTTTGATGCAGTTAAATGTATGAAAGGACAGATGGCATCTAGCAGATGGTTTAGAAAACAAAAAGCAGAATCTGTTTCAGATCTCATGGAAGACTCACTGTGCTGTGGAATACCTGTGTGTAGAGTTACCCCACCTCAAATTATGGAATTAACAGTGTTACGTAATAAAAAAAAAAATTTATTAATGCTGAAAGACACTTTGGTTTTAATGTTATTATTTTAAAAAATTATGGTTGTATGAAAACAGCTTATTTTAAGCTTTTATAGTATAAAGCTGCCTTAAATCAGTCTCTCTATTGAAGGAGAGAGCAGTTGTACTATTGCATATGTTGTACTTGTTGATTCAAAGATCAAATCAGCTTTTTTTGGCTCAGCTAGCAGTCTTTACAAGGCATATAAACTTGAAAGTTTTAACGCAAGAAGCGTATCAATTGGACAGGCTGTGCAAGAAAATCCCATGCACTGCAAATTTATGTGCTAATTTATTTGATCCTTTTCCCTCCTAAGACATTGATGAAATCAAATTAAAAAAAAAGGGAATTCGATAATTAAAGTAATTAAAATACATTTCTGAAGTTAAATGTGTTTTCAGCATTTAAATTTGGTCATGCTCAACACATTCAATACTTTATGTGCCTTCTTTACTGATAAGTGAATAGGTTGTCCCTTACCACATCAGGTAACATTTAGATCTGTCAAATGTGTTGATTCAAGCAATTTTATGCTTTCCCACCAGGCAAGTTCCTGGTTGTGGTGATTCTCTTTGTAGCAAGGCAGAGCTCTTTTACTGCTGTTTTTGTCTTTTATTGAGCTGCCTGGAGGGATCACTGGTGGCAACATACAAAGCTCTGACTGCTTTCTTCCTACTACACTTCATAAATATTACCAAATATACCTGAATTACATTTTCCCCTTACAGCAATTTCATTGCTAACCTGAAGCAAAACCTGAGTGGGAATACTTTCAACTAGTGCAGAGGCATCTGCTGATTCATCAATCATTATGATAGCATATGCTTCACTGAAATTAATGAATAAATGTGTTTCTACAAGCACAACTAAAGGCGCTGATCATCGGGAACCTGTAACATTTTTATCGATATTTGTTTTTTTCATGAAGAAGCAGAAAATGGCTTGAAACATTTCTGAAATGAGACATCATGGGGGCTTTTTTACAAAAATATCTGGAAGAAATACAAATGGTTTGTATCTGGAATGGGAACTGGGAGGAGACTTTCCTAGAGCCGCCTATCCCACGACTTCCTGTTACCTTCTGTACCTTTCCCAAAGCACACAATTGCCTACACAAGCACCCTGGAGCACTGGGCAAATGGCCGGAGCACAGCTGGGAGCTCATGTGTGTGTTCCTCTGGGATCAGCTGCCACAGATCTGCCTTTTCCTGGCAGAAATTTGCTCATTTGAGATGTCCAGGTTTTAGGAACATGTAGATTACCAAGCAGAAGATGACAACACTGGCTAAGTAACGATATTGAAAAATCATCATTTTCTGACTACCATGCTGGAGATTTCCTTGGAGGATATTTTGAAACTATGCCTTTGGATGCCTTCCTCCTTCTGCTCTCTTTAAGTAGAAGACATGGTCTCAGCATTCTTAAGGCAGCATATCCTGCTGCGTGCACAAATGTAGAAAACTAACGGGGATGTGTTCAGAAGTCGCAGACACACACCTAATCTTAAAAGCATGTCCACATTATTTGCAGACTGGAAGTTAAACTAATGAAAGTAGTTAGCCATAAATTTCAGCACATTTTTTAAAGGCAATCTCAAAGCACAAAGGAAGTTACTCTGGTTAGATAGTTCATCTTCTCCCTGTTGTCCAAACTCTGCAATTCAGTTGTGGCTCCTCTCAAGCCTTAATGGCTCTGTAAAATTATCTATGTACAATCATATTGGTTATATAAAGCATTTAATTGCCATCAAGAAAAGTTACCTAATTGGAAATAGAAGAAACAGTAAATTGGATGATAGAAACATTTTATAAACATTATTTATTGGTGTCAGTTGTGCAAAAAAGTCTTCCACGAAATAAACAGGCATTCTAATAAAGAAGTAACCATATGTAGGCTATAATATAAATAATTATTAGCAGAAATACATATTCATATTGGTAGTATGTGTTGTTTCTTTTTTGTTTCTTGGTAGACTGTGGATCTTCACTCCTTGTGTTGGTGGCACTCTCCAGAGTCCCCATCTTGCCCAACAGGGCAGGGGAGTGCGAACCTTTGTCATGTTGATTCACTCAGTAGGTTCTGTTGTGTGGCGAATGCAAATGGCCACATGCCAGTTTGAGGATTATGAGTCAATCTCCTGGTTTCCTTTTGATTTAAATGATAATGTTACAAAAAGTTCTGAAGTTGTGCTTTAGATAATGCTAACCACATATCAAGATATTAAATGTCCAACAATACAGTCCAGTGGTTTCTCCTATTGGGGGCACAGGAAATGCAGCTAACACTACACTGTCTGCCTGCAACTTGAGAAGCAGGCTGGTGTTCACCTTGCCTTACTCAGTGGCAGATCCATTTCAGAGCTCTCCCCAGACCTTCTGCCATGATCAGCGCCATCAGAATTAAGGCATAATTCAAGTCACTGTAATTCATGAAGAATTTTGATTGACTTCTCATGTGAGAGAAGTAGCAGCTGTCCATGCATCCGCATGCCATAACTTTGCTTCACTCCAGTTTTCAGCCAGCATTAAGATAAATTGGACCTCCCTGTCCATCGAGGCCTCCAGATGTTGACGTAGCTCCTCTTCTTTTTCCCAGCATAGGTGATCCCTACTGCCAATTACCTGGTTTTGGTGCAGTGACTCTGCTTCCAGTGGAGTAACTAGTGATGGCCAGTGTGCCTCTCCTGTCCATCAGGCTGGGATCGCAGCAGCCAGAGCAGTGCGGGAGCCTGGGTGCGGGTGACTCACCCAGGAGGAGGAGCGTGAGCTGTGCTCACCAAGACCAAGTGACAATAAGTGACAAGAGGTGCTGCTGCACTGGAGGAGGGAGAGGCAGACACCATCTGATCTGCTGCCTGCTGGGAAGAAAGCTTGCAACTTGGGTGGAGCAGGTCCCCTCCTGCCCCTCGCTCCCGAGGGTGTCATGCAGCCATCTGCACTATGCTAGATCATGGGACAGACAAGCTGGCAAGGAGGAGATATTAGAAAAGGGTGTGAGGAGCAGCTGGAGCCCTCACACCAGACACAGGGTTTGCTGGGACTGAAATACAGGGTGCAGAATGGATGCTTCTCCTGCAGCAGCCAGCAACACTCCGGGCAGCTGAATCTCTCCGCTCCATGAAGCGACCATAAGGCCTTGGTCCAGGAGATAAGGGGAGGTGTGAGAAGGGCAGCTGGGTGGTGCCTGGAGAAGGCTGGTCAGGGAAGTGCCACCAGGTGATGGGGCAGGGAGGTAGCGAGGTCCCGTTGCGGTTGCTGGTGTTATCCGTACTGGGAGAAGGGATCTTAGCGGAGGCTCCTCCTGGAAGCAGCAGAAGAGCCTCGATACGCACAGACGGAGGTAACCCCAGCACCGCTCACGCTGGACCCTCGGCGTGTCTGTCAAGGGGTAGCAGGAGGGGAACGGAGAAGAAAAATCCAAACTGCTACAAAGAGAAAAGAAAGAAAGGAAATAGGAGTTAGCTGAAATATTC
>WAAG01066202.1:11238-23015 GCA_013390105.1 Tichodroma muraria
CGAGCTGCGGAGCCGCGGCCGCCGCCGCCGCCGCGCCGCCCCCCGCCTCCGCGCCCTCCACCCTGCCCGCGGGGCACGGGAGCCGGTGACGGGAGCGAGGCGGAGTCTGGAGGGAAGATACGGAGAGATAGAGATTTAAATCACATCCCCGGCTGTAGAAGGGGCAGCAGCAGCAGCAGCCCCGGCGCAGAGGCACGGACGCACGCGCCGAGACAGGTCTGCCGGCTCCGCCGCTGCTGCTGCTGCTCACCATGGGTGCCGCCGCCGCCGAGCCCCCCAGCGCCATGGGCCTGGTGTCCAGCGTGGTGAACGACACCCTCGAGTTCTACCGCTGGACCTGGAGCATCCGAGGTAACGCGCCAGGGCGGCCGCGGCCTCGCCATCGCCGTGCCCGGCGCCCCCCGCCCGCTGCCACTGATGCGCTGCGGCTCAAAATGGCTCCGTCTCCCGGGAGACGCGGAGCGCGCTCCGGCTCCCCGGGATGGGGCCGCGGCGGGGGCCAGACACCCCGCGCTCCCGCCTGCCCTCCTCGTCCCTCCGGGTGCGCTCGGTGCAGTGTTTGTTTATCTGCCATAATCCCGTGTAGCGGCCCGGGGTGCGCGGGGCGTCGATCCGCGGCAAGGTGAGCGCGTCCCCCGGGCGCCCGCGGGTGGACGTAGCGAAATCCGCTTCCCAGGACCGTGGTTCCTCGGGTTCTCTGCCGCCGCGGCGTGCCTTGGGGTGGTCATACGGGGATCTGATGTCGGAGGTAAGCCAGGCCCTCCGGTAAGTCGTGCCGGACCTCAGGCGGTCTTTGGCTTCTGCGGCAGGCGGGAGCCCCGCGTCGGCATCGCGTGGAGTTCAGCAAAAGAAATGAGGAAATGGTTGTTACCGCCAGTGCAGCAGCTTTTCATTTTATCTTAAATGTGTTTGGGTCAGTTCTGCTGTTTTCCGTTTTCAATATGCTCCATTCCTGTGTTGGCACTCCACGACTGCAGTGTGGCAGATGCTGAAGGAAGAGTAAATGTCTTGGAATATGGAGAAATGTGCAAAAGCAGCTTTCAGTGCTGGGACAGCAAATGCGCTGGTATCTTGCTGCAGTGACCGGTAGCTCTGGAAGTGTTACTGGTCAGCGTGAATGGTTCTGTCTCCTGTGTCAAATGAAGGGAGTCGAAGCTTTCGCAGCTGCTATTGTGAGTAGCCACTGGCAGCTGACAGAAGGATCATTTACTCCTCTGGATGTTTTCTTCATTTTTTTCGTTGTCCACACAGCGATGAGGTTTAGCTGTTCTGAAACACATAGCGCAAAACAGGAGAGCATGCAACTGTGGACGTATCTCGTGGCAGTGTGATAAGTGGGAATGTGGGGCCTTCATTACAGACGGGAAGCTCACTGCATCAGCAGTCTTTGCTTTTCCGCCCCCCTCCCTTCTGCCATCTGTCAGATAATAAATTAATCTTATGTTATAGATGGAAGTAGCTCACTTTTTTTCACAATTTGCCTTTCCATAACTTCTGTGTTTTGCAATATTTTAAAAATTGAGCCTGCATGCATTTTTCTCTTCTGTTTTTAAAAGCTGCTAGAATATGAGAGCAAATAAAAATGCTTGCAGCAGCACTGCATTGTAATCTACCAGTGTTTGCTCTCTTTCTCTGACTCTTGCTACATACAATTGTTCATAGACTGCCAGGTAACGAATGAAAGAGATGCTATTCTAGACAATCAATAGTATTTTCAGATGGATATAAAAATAGATGTGGGTACGAAATTGATAACCTTAAAGATTACTTGATTTCTTTGAAAAAAATACTTCAAGTTCTAGAAAGATGTATTTTCTGAACTTCAAACATGTTATTTAAGTCTGTCAATAGAGTGTGTCTGTTGTAAGCAAAAATGATTGGGGGACAAAAAAAAAGAAGAAAAAGCAAGTAAATATAAAGAATGTAAAGAGAAGTGACTGACAGTGATACTACACTGTCAGAGCAAACTTTTTCCTTCTGTTTCTTTGGAGTATGTTAATCAGTAGTAGGATGACATTGTTATTGCCCCTAAAAATATGTGTCTTACTGATTTACTAATGGAAAATTTTTAATTTTTGCTTTAAGTTCAGTAGCATTGCTATTAAAGCAAGATTCCATTGTAATGAAGTAATCAGTCCTATTTTGTGGAGAGTTTCTTGTTCAGATTTTGGATTACAACAGGTCCCTGCCAGGCTAGTTTTGGGTAGAGTCTAAATCGCATGAAAAAACACATTAAAGTTCTTATTTATACCCAGTAGTATGTGAAACAAGGTTCTCCTGTAGTTTTTACAGTCATGTAGGGATAGGTGAAACATGTAGTATGTCACGTTGTAGTTACAAGGTAGCTCAGGATAAGAAAGTGTTATTCATGAGGCAATGCTGTGTGGCTGTTCAGTGAAATGATTTTTAATGCCCTAAGTTCTGCAAAAATACCTGCCCAGTTTGCTGCTTTTCTGAATGTCTCTTTGTTCAGACAAAAATGATTGTCTCCATTTGCCTTCTCTGAGTGAACATACAGCATCCTTCTAGTACCTAAAGGGGGTATGACAAGAGAGCAGGAGAGGGACCTTTCACAAGGGCATGTAGTGATAGGACAAGGTCATGGCTTCAGACTGATAGAGAATAGGTTTAGATATTAGGGAAAAAATTCTCTTCTGCAAGGGTGATGAGGCACAAGAACAGGCTGCCCGGAGAACTTGTGGATGCCCCATCCCTGGAATTGTTGAAGGCCAGGCTGGATGAGGCTCTGAAATTCTAGTGGAAGGTCTGTCTGCCCATGGCAGGGTGGTTGGAAGTACATGATCTTTACGGTCCGTTCCAATCCAAACCATTCTATGATACATTAAAATTGTGAATTCAGCACTGTTATGAATTCATGCAATTCACCTTTGCGTTAAGAGCTACGACAGTGATGTTGCTCAACAGAAAACACAAATTATGGCATGCAAGACCATTGCCTAATGTTCAATATCATTAAACAAAAAACTATACCACGCAGCAAAATTGCTCAACAAATGCTGCTATGCAATAGCATTACACAATAAATCACACTGAAACACTACTACACAGCAAAATTACACAACAAAATGTGAAGAAATTTTATTCCCACTACTACTCCTACACTTATTCTCTCCATTTCCCACTTCCATTTTTTATTGAACACCTGTGTGTGTTCTTTAGCCCTGTTCTCCGTATTCAGCAAGATTATCTTGCCAGCAGGTGTTTTCTCCTGCTGCCTCGGACTCCTGTGATAAGACTTGTGTAGAACTGTGCCAGAACATCCCACTGAGTCTTGTGCTGCTTTATTTTTGCACATTAAAAATTTGATCATTTTCCTCCCCTGCTTTGTGCTATTTAAAAAGCAACTGACCTTTTCTGAGACCAAAAAAATCCCCAAAAGACCAAGTATATGATGAGCCTAAATGGATTTTGAGTTGATGTTACAATTTTTTTAGCGTTAAGCATGCTGTCTAAAGCTGATATGTTTGTGGTTTTGGTTTAAGTCTTGCATTTGGGAATAATTGCAGTGTTCTGTGACTTTTTCCCCATATGTATTATCAAATACATTTTCAGCATTAGCTTAATGCTTTTGCTTGTTTATTTGTTGAAAAACTAGGTTTTCTTCTCTCCTCTCTGGACTACTTTTCAGACCCCCTTCATGAAAACCCAAAATCCATTGTAACCATATATTCACCTAGAAGGGTGAAGGACATAATTTAAGAAGCCTTAGAAAGGTCAAAAATGTGTTCTTAGTGGTCATCAAGAGAAAAAAAGAAGGTTGTGGAAGGAACAGTTACTATCAGGAAATATGATCTAGGAATTCCATGCCCTTATTTCTGTAAGGACATGGGACCAGTTCCATGTAATTGCTAGGGCAGGGCTTCCTTCTTTCTCTCAGCTCGAGTAGCTGGTTGGGGTTGGATTTGCCAGGAAGGATTAAGGGTATGATTAGATGACTGAGCAAGTGACTTAAAGGGAGGTTCCAGGATGAATCCAGGGAAACTGTTAAGATGAATAACTCAGGACACAATCCAGGAAAGAAGAGTGTGGAAATCTCAAAATGTGGGTGAAGAGACCATTGTCAACTGAGGAGGGGAATAGGAAACTGTGGCTTGAAAAGAAGATTCATGAAACACTGTACAAAAAGATTTATTTAGAGGAGCTAATTAATTTGAATGTACTGAGCTAAACAACAGAAAGCTTTACTGCCTTTGAGTGAGAATGATTGTTCTTGGAGCTCAAGAGTTTAAAGGAGGCAGGGCCATCCCAGGCCACGTGGGACTGCTTTGGAACAGCAACTATTTACAGCTGTTGCAGTTAATAAGATTACAGACTTTTTCCATCAGTCAGAAAGGAGAGAGATGCAAACTTTCACTTTAGTGGTAGGGTAGTGTTCTATGTAGCATCTTGTTCAGGGGCACCTTCAATTGTAGCTTTTGTCTGTTGGGTCAGAAGTGTAAGGCAGTGAGGATGGAGAAGATGGGAAACTTACAGCTGCTTGCCTAAAAAGTCAACCAGTGGAGCAGCTTCCTTGAGAACACCGATTGCCATAAATGCGTTTGCCAGGAGATCTTGGGACTAATTTAAACTTGCCCAGGAAGTTCAAATTCATTTTCTTTTTCAGCCCAGGGAACAGATTTGGTGGTTTGGCACAATGCTTGTCTTGCAGATACAATTTTCTTCTCAAGGGAACAGTTTTTTTCAGTCTGTGGCCATGACTGAGTAAAACACAAGGATTAGACAGGGAGAAACACACTGGAAATGGAAAAGCTGTCTAACTGGGCTGGCTGTCTTGTGGCAGAAATACAGATTAAAAACCTGTGGCAGAAGCAGCACTTGGAGAAATTGATTATGGAAGTAAAGAATGGTAATGTCTAGATGATATGAGACTGCAGTCAACTAAACTGAGCAATAGGAGTATCCCAGTTTACTTGATTCATTTGACATTTAATTGCCAGTTAGTGAAGGGAGGGAATTTATTAGCGGAGAAAAAAAAATAATGCTTGTTATTGAAGGCAATTTGCTGCATGTTTGAGGGAAATTCTACCCCCATTTCATCATCAGGAGATTTTACCAGATTGTACAACTCAAAAGACAGAACTAAACAGATACCAAGCATTTTTGGAAATGGAAACATAATTCAGAAAAGTATATTAGTGAAGGGGAAATGTCTACTTACAGATCTTGGGTCACCGAGCTTCAAGACCTTGGTCATGAAGCATGAGGCAAAATGAACTCTATGGATGAGAAGCTGAGTTATGAGTGGAAGACTTTCCTTTCCTACAATGAAGGAGGAGAAGTTGTAGGGATGATATGCAAATCTCAGCTCCAGCAAAGAAATGAAACAGAAAAAAATCTTCAAAGAGCACCAGCAAGAATGATACAAACTTCTGCTTGAACACTCATCAGCATATCCCAGAAGGAAAAGGAAATGTGTAGACAAAATGACAAGAACATAACTGAATGTTTGAAAATTCATTGTAAAACTGTTGTAGGTAGCATGTCTTGAAATCTTTGAACAAAATAAGTTGTTATGAATACACTTAAAGGAGAATCCATGGGAAAAGGTCAGGAAATGGCTGTATACAGAATTTAACCAAGCTGATTGCATGACCTTAGTTCCTACTGCAGAAGGCCAAATGATTAGATGTTTAAAATTTGGCACATGGTAAATTGCTGTTGCAGAGTTCTCTGCAAATCGTGTTTCTCAGCTGAGACATCACGAGATGTAAATCAGTATGTGGTCCTGGAGCCCCATACTGCAACTAGAGGTGAAGAATTCTTGAGAAGCTGAAATATCCTTGCTATGAAGCAGGTGCGGTCTTCCTGGAGACTCCACTGGTTACGTAGATAGATCAAGGATAGTGGTTGAACTCTTGTTCAGTGGCAGCTGTCTCTAGTTGGAGTACCTTGACTAGAGTGATGGTAGTTGTCACCCTGCATTTATGCTGTGCTCACGGTGCAGAGGCATGTGACAGGGCTGTGGTTGCAGATACGAGCAACCAGAAAAGATTGTATTCAGGGGAGCCATGCTATGCTGTCCTGTGCAACCAGGGAAGAGTGTCAAAGGCTGCATAAGGACAGGGAGTAGAGGAAGCTTAGGGAACATAGGATATAGCTCCTTTTAAGGTCTTGTAGATCAGGAGTCATGAGGAGTGCATGAGGCAAGACTCCACTTTTTCCTGTGCCAGTCTAGACAGGTTTTTGGAGTTACTTGATTCAGATGGATTAGGAGAGCATTTAGATAAAAGGTGAATGAATGAAAAGACTCCAAACAGATATTGAGAGGAAGAATTTGCTGGGATGCAAGTCTAAGAGAGGAGAAGAGGCTGTTGTGTGTACTGAAGAGTTTAATGAGGTAAGGCAAGTGGGGTTGAATTAATGCCTGAATGGCCTGAAAAACTGGAGCTAAATAAGGGTTCATTTATCTAGAAAGAATTGACCATTAAAAGAATGACAGCTTTGGCTTTTAAGGGTATGAGTAGTGTTCCTGGGAGCACAGAAGTGACAGTGTGATTTTAAGGACAGATCTGATCTATAAGGTAGGACTTCTCTGACTAGTAAATATATGACAAGGCTTTGCTTTCTCAAGCTCAACCAAGCTGGAGCTACCACTGCACTTCTTAAGGAACTTTTTGAGTGGGAATGTCTGACTGACACCTCATTTAGGAGGATGTAGATGCTGAATACAGTTATTGGATCTTGTGTGGTGACAAGTGGGTACGACTATGCTCAGTGTTGTCAAACTCAAGTGCTTCTGAGTGTATGAACTTCAAAATCTTGTGGAATTTTAAGGATGTAAATGAAGGCAGCTCTGAAATTCAAGCCTGGCAATACTTAGGTGTTAGCTCTGTTGGGGTTTTGAGTACTGCACCCTAGCCTGTAGGCAAAGCAATAAGTAGCTGCAAGGCAAGCCTAGAGATGAATAGAGTGCAACGTGGTTTGTGTTAACTCCCTCTGTATGTGCTTGGATCTCAAGATAAGCATGAGCTAGATTACATTTCTCTCCTGGAATGTGAGGGAGAATAAACTCCCTCAGTTTGGCTTGCATTTGGTGCAAGATAGTGACATGCCTGTGGGCATCAATTGCTCTTGGTTTTGTTTTGCTTATGTGCCTTGCAGCTCAGCTTCTTTCTTTAGGTACTTGGATAATTTCAGTGGTTTAGATCCTTAGCTCCTGTCCTGGAGTGTTCACTCTCTCTGTGGCATTGTGTCTGCTTGTAGCATGGGATTCTTTCCTTATATTGTGTTTGCATGGCAAGGTTTTTGTACTAGCGGGGGCTATGCTAGAAGCTTCCCCCATGTCCATCAGAGCCAATGCCAGCCCATTCCAAGATGGGCTGGCCAAGGCTGAGCCAATCAGTGATGGTAATAAAATCTCTGTGACAACAATCACACCATCAAAAGCAGCATGGCCAGCAGATTGAAGCAGGTGAATCTGTCCCTCTACTCCACTCTTGTGAGACCCTACCTTGAGTACAGCTTCCACCTCTGGGGTCCCCAGCACAAAGAAGACAGTGACCTATTGGAGCAAATCTAGAGCAGGGTCACCAAGTTGATTAGAGGGATGGAGCACTTCTCCTATGAGGAAAGACTAGGAGAATTGGAATTGTTCAGCCTGGAAAAGAGAAGGCTTTGGGATGACCTAATTGTGTCCTTCCAGTATCAAAAATAAAATGAAAAATGGAAAGAAACTTTTTACAAGGGCATGTAGTGAGAGGATAGGGGGAAATGGCTTCAAACTGAAAGAGATGAGGTTTAGATTAGATGTTAGGAGAAATTCCTTACTCTGAGGATGGTGAGATGCTGAAACAGGTTGCCCAGAGAAATTGTGGATGCCTCATCCCTGGGAATGTTTAAAGTCAGGTTGGGTGGGGCTCTAAACAATCCAGTATAGTGGAAGATGTCCCTGTTCATGACGGAGTTGTTTGAAGTGGATGACCTTTAATGTCCCTTTCCAAACCAGGCCACTCTTTGATTCTACAATAATATGTTTAAAAAGAGGAAAAAAAAAAGGCACAGAAGTAATTGCAGCCAAAGCAGAGAGGAGTGAAATATGTGAGATGAACCACTCTGCAGACATGGAGGCCAGGGAAGGAAGGCGAGGAGTTGCTCCAGGCACTGGAGCAGAGATTCCCCTGCATCCCATGGGAAAGACCATGGTGAGGTACCTGTGCCCCTGATGCCTGTGGAGGAACCTCACACCAGAGCAGGTGACTGCTGTAAGAAGGCTGTGACTCTATGGGACGCCTGTGCTGGAGCAGGCTCCTGACGGGAAGGTTCTCACACTGGAGCAGTTTGTGGAGAACTGCAGTCTGTGAGAAGGACTCCGGCTGGAGAATTTCATGAACTGTCTCCTGTGGGAGCGACTCCACACTGAAGCAGGGGAACGACTTCTCCTCCTAAGGATGAAGCAGCATCAGAAACAACACATGATGAACTGACTGTAGTCCCTGTTCCCTGTCTCCCATTGCCACTGGCAGGGAGAAGGTAGAGAATCAGGAGGGAAGTTAAGCCTGGGAAAGAGGGAAGGTTTGGGAGAAAGGTGCTTCTCAGGTTTGTTCTACTTCTCATTATACAACTCAGAGTTTGATTGGAAATAAATTCATGTAATTTCCCCAAGTCACATCTGTTTTGTCCATGACAATAATCGGTTTGTGACCTCTCCCTATCCTTTACTCATGAGCCTGTCTTCTGTTTTCTCTACCCTGTCCTGCTGAGAGGGGAGTGATAGAGCAGCTTTGGTGGGTACCTGACCTCCAGCCAGGGTCAAACCATCACATCCATAGTTTCATTCTGTTTCAGCATAATCACGGACTCTTGACTGCTTGGTTTGTTTCCATCATATTTTCCTATTCCTCTTATTTCCTTCTGCTGTATCTAATAAGTGTCTTCTTCCAGCTCTTGCATATGTTATGCTTAGTTTACATGCTTGACTATGGTGTTCTTCTATTTTCTTTTTTTATCTGCTTATAGATACTATCTACTTAATTCCTTCTCCCAATTATGACCAATAAGAAAAAATATTTTATTGCTTTCTAAATGTTCCTAGAATATTGCTGGAAGAAGTGAATTTATAACCCACGTCTTTCACTTTTTCTGTTGAACCAGCAAATCTCTCTGACGTGATTTTATGTCCTTCTATTCCTAGAACATCATTGTAACACCTTAGTTTTAAATGGTTTGAGATAACATAAAGGAAAAAAAAGAAAGTAGTTAGTAGTTAAATTGACTAGCTGGGCTGTAAAATAGGAGACTTCATAATCTTGTTTTCTATGGTTTAATATTTAGTGGTTTATCAGGAACAGGTGTGCCCCATAGAAATAACATTCACAGAGTACCCTGAAATGCTTTGATAATTAGGTCAGGTATTTTTCTACTCTGTCTGACCGCTTCAGTGTTCCCTGAATTTTTTACCTCAAGTGAGAAACTTCTTTGCAGAAACCATTAGAGAAGCTTGGGTCCTGTGTGTTACCTTGGAAGGTAACGCAACTGTGGAAGTGAGAAGACTGTTATAGCAGTCATTTGGATGTGGACATTATGTAGCTTCCAAACTGATGATTTTGCTACTGTGCACTCAGTGAATGAAAGATTCAGACACTGATCGTTCTTCTCATCATTTTTGGGTTAAGAGCATTTTGTCATTCAGTTAATATTTTGAAAATCAGCACTTCAAAATTAGTCTGTTTTTTTGGTGTTTGGTTCCTCACCCCCAATTTGTCATTTTTGCTGATGTTACAGGGATGCTGAGGAATTAAGCTCTAAATGTTTTAGAGTTTTGTTTTTCCTTGGCGGCTTTGATTGATGTATTTGTGTTAAGCTAACAGAAGACCTAATGTATCTCACAACTGTAAATTTACTTCTGCCTCTGAACTTTGAAGAGCTAATGCATTTCAGTAACTCCTTTTGTAGTTTTTAATCAAAACAAAATTCTCATCTCATTCATCCTTCTGTAAAACCAAAGTGATGAGGAGCATCCTTGTGATAATGCAAACAGGAAAAACAGGTAGTTTATCAGAGAGCTTTCTGTGCAGCTTCTTGCAGATTTTCTCCAGTAGCTTTCTGGTATTATTCTTAGGTAGATTTCACTTGCCATTCCTAGTTTTCATATGTGCTCAAGCACTGCATTTAAAAGTCTCTAAATACTCATCTGCAGCCCAAATGACTATGTTACAAGAGCATCAATGTAAGTTGTTTACATTTGCTATGTAGTTAAGCATCACTGTCCTTCCATTATGTTAGCACATTAGCAAGACATGTATTGGTGCTGAATTTATTGTCCCATGTATGCTGAGTTTGTAACACTTGACTCTACAGTGGATAAGACCTTGCAGAGTTATTATTGAACTGATATTAATAATCTTTCACATTTTTCAACGAACTTACATTTAAACTGAGGGAATCCAGTAACAATATCTCTCTATGGAGAAGATCATCATACGCTATGATCATCCCATTCAGCACTGTAAAACTCTGGCTGGGCCAGTAGACTAAGCTGTCATTGCAGCATTGAATGTGCATAAGTCCTGTGTTTGTATTGCTGCTTACTGATACCCCTACAACTATTTTCATCGTGCCAAACCCCAGCACTTCTGTGTGAAGTAATGACATGTCCAGTCTGAGCTCTGAGAAATAGTTTTGGCAAAACCCACGGAAGTTTGAATAAAAGTTTCAGCAGAAGAAAAGTTTCAGCAGAAAAGCTTCTTGAAGAGTGTTTTGTGCAGTACTTTTATTGCTTTAGAAATAGAGACATAGACTCTGTATGACATAGACTCCAGAGACATGTATCTCTGTCTACAGAGACATGGATCATAAACTCTGCAACTAGTTTATAAAATTACATTGTATGGTAGGGTTGGGGGTTTTGTTTGCTTTCATCTGTTTACTTCATAACTTACTATATTTAAGAAAAAGCATGCAGGTATCACTGCACTGGGAAATGATCTTGCATTTGTGATGTTTGGAAAAGAAGATTTGGCAGCCAGAAGAATGGTTCATGCCTTGAGGGCTTGTATCTTGCAAATCTTGTGTAAGCTTCAATGAGGATTATGTTTTTATTATTCCTCAAAGCAGAGCATTTTTAGTGTCCCAAGTAATCATAACCAATGGAAGAGATAAATCAAATATAATTTGAGCGAGGTAATCTCTTTGGACTTGAAAATCCTGAGACTTGATGGTAAATTGCCATGCGTCCTGAACTTCTTAGTAATTCCATTATTATCCTTGTCTTGAAACATGTGTATCATGTAATTGCTGTATATAGGCACAAAGACAGTATGGTATTAATGACTGGGTGATAGGAGTCCTGAGAAGACTAGAATGCTGGTCAGAATAACACGAAAGCTAGTTAAAATACATCTGCCTTTTAACAGCAAATTGGGATTAGGCCTTCCTGTTACTTTAATGGGAGTTTATGGAACACATGCACATTAATTAGGTGTTTACTAGCTGCAGGAGATGTTGCTCTTAGCTGTGTGGCATTTTGGTTTTGTGTTTCTGTATACAGCTTTAAAGAAGACTAAGCTGTTGATTACAAACCCCTGAAATGCAAAACAAAACAACAGCTGGTTATGGGTGGCACCTGTTAGTCTTGCCTTGTAGTCCTCTTGGTTTTGGGGCAGGCATCTCTGATTTCTGACCACAACAGGATTTTGTACAGCAAACCTAGAATATGTGGGTTTCCTTGTTTTGATTTTGGGGTATGTGCTCTCATTATTCATTGTGCTTGAGGCTGAACACTTATTCTTGCACCTTTAGTTTTATGTCTTCTCAGGACT
>WAAG01066205.1:0-28024 GCA_013390105.1 Tichodroma muraria
AAAAAAAAAAAAAGGGATTGGTAAATATTTAAATTAATCTGAGCTGGCATCTGTGCAGCCTCCCCTCCCAGAGAGAGGGAAGTTTGCAGCTTTGAAAAAATAGAAGTGAATATCGTGACCTTTTCCTTCATGTTTGTTAGCTCATGGCAGGTTGGTGAGTTGGGGCAGCCCAGGCACCTCCCAAATGAAGTCCATCAAGTGCAGCTGGGGCTGCTCCCCTGCCTGGCACTGTGGGCTTGAGGGGACAGAACTGGTAGGGATAGAACTGGTGGGAAAATTGCTCCAACCTGTTTGCAGTCTCACTCCGTAACGCATGGGTTTTGTTGTGTTTGGTTTGGTTATTTTTTTCTTTCCAGTTTAATTGTTGGAGGAGTTTATGAAGCTGTTTGCCAAAAAACAATTGACTCCAGGGAGCCAGCTTACACAAAAAGGGTGTGTCGCCTGAGTGAGGCTGTGGAGCCATGGAAACCACCACCACCCTTTGCAATTGCCCAGGTAAAGCCAAAGCTTGGTGGATGTCTTGTGAAATCAGCAGGGATCTGCAAGGAAATGAAACACATACACACAACTATGCCTTCAGCACTCAGAACGGTGGTCCCGTTCACCACCATCAAAATCTCCCACACGCAAGGGGGAATATTCACACTTTAGCACAGCTATTTTATCTCACACAGACAGGTCACACAGACACACCAGTGAATGCACAAAGTGTTCCAAGCATACCTGGAGCACCTGCGCTCCTCCAGGCCAGCAGGGGCTCTGGCAGAGGCAGTGTTGGCCAGCATCACATGCAGGGTGCATTGCCAAAACTCACCCAAATGGCTGCGTGACCAGATAACTGGGAATCTGCACTGGGTGAGAAAAGGGCACCCCTGCAGCACAAGAAAATATCCAAAAGGAGGGATTGTGCTTTAGGTGCTCAATCTGACCTGCAGGAGAGCAGCCGGTGGTGGTGGCAGGCAGGGGATGGTAAGGGGACAAGGGGTGTCCCCCCACATTTCTCTGCAGCAGTGGGGTATGAGGACTGTGCCATGCAGGACCCTGTGTCCAGACACAGATGAGCATTTGGGAGGGGGATGTTTGTCTTGTGGGTGGCTGGAGGAGGACCCTGGCTGCATTCTTCTCAGTCTTAGAAAAGAAAACAGAGAATTCCTCAGGAGCACTGGCTGCTGGCCTGACTGACAGAAAACAATCCAGGAACAAAGTGCAGAGAAGGGATTTTACAGCCACCCTGCTCCAGAACTCTCCTGCTACCACTTGGAAACGGAAGAGTGCTCTGAACTCCGGTTCTTTTCAAAGGGGTAACATCCATTATTCTCCTCTGCCAGCTGCTGAAAGCGTGCTGACGGCATTTCAGGTTACAGGATTTCAACCCCTCTTGTGGAATACAGGCAGGGAGAAGTGAGCTGAGGACAAAGCCTTACCAAGCCAGCTCCTGGACAGAGCTTTGTGTGGCATATGGTACAAGCCGGAAAAACTGAATGGGCACAGAAAGTCCACTGGAACAAAGTTCAAGGATCATCCTCAAAATCAGAGCTGGCCAGAGCCAGGTCAGGAGCCAGAAGTTTCTTTGGCTGGTTTGACTTCAGGGTGCCACACTAACAGTGGGATGTTTCAATCCTGACACTTCTTTTACATGAAGCCAAAGGTCCCTGACCACAAACCTCATCAAGAATTAGATCCCATGCTCCATGAACCCTGCAGAGAGGAGTACTGACCCCTCAGCACAAAAGAGATGAGGGCAATCATCATTCCCTTGGTGCAGAGAAGGAGGGAAACCTTGCAAAGCCCATCACTACTTTTATGATTCAGTGCTGGCCTCCACACATATATTTACACCAAATGTGTCACCAAATGCAATGACCTGGCTTTTCCTCATTCATTCCCTGGCCATTTCCCAGCTCCTCGTTCTCCCCTTTTGTTCAAGAATCCCAAAGTAGGTGTCAGACAGACACTTGTGAATTACTGTTTAACTGGAAGGTCCTCAGGGTGACCTCCCAGAGAAGGCAGAACTTGTGGCATGGGGCAGGACACTGGAAGAGCACCCAAGCCTTCCAGCCACTGCCTGCACCTCTGGGCTGTCCCTTGGCCTAGCCATGGCCACTGCAGAACCTGCTGTTCCCCAAGGGCAGCTGAAAGGAACATGGGGAGCTCCCTGGGCAGGTTCCCCCAAGGTGGACCGTGGGAAGGGCCCAGCAGATCCACAAAGCAGGAAAATGCCGGTAAGGCTTGGTGCGT
This sequence comes from Tichodroma muraria, assembly GCA_013390105.1. Classification (NCBI taxonomy): domain Eukaryota; kingdom Metazoa; phylum Chordata; class Aves; order Passeriformes; family Sittidae; genus Tichodroma; species Tichodroma muraria. The sequence continues at coordinate 2,239 of WAAG01066205.1, forward strand.
CAGCCTTTCTGGCATCGACCTCCCAAACTCATTCAAATATTTCCCTTTTTTTTTAAATTTAATGTTCTCTATAATTCATCTGTCCCAAAAGATAATCAATAGAGGCCGTAATGAAAATTTGAGCCATATTTTATGATCCGCTGGAGGAGAAAGGGCCACATCAGCAGGACTAACCTTGGCTTCCAGCATCATTTCTGTGTGCATTCACCTGCTCGCTGGCCAGATTCCCCCCTCCATGCACCCAAGGCTGCTGACAGGGGCAGGCCCTCCACGATAAACATCCATCCTTTCCTCCAACTTCAAACACCTGCTGCTGGATCCACAGTTGTAGACATACACGAGGAGGCAAGGAAATTTCCTATGGAGTGCAAAGGGCTCTAACAGTGGCCCTAGGGAGCCTCCAGACCATCCCTCAGATTCTCAGCTCTCAAACAAGTTCTGTGACCTCTACCAGGTCCACGGGGATATGATGATCATGTAGCAGGATATGAAGAATTACTTTAACCCTTCATACTAATTCCATAATCCCTGGCACAGGTTCTCAAGTCAAGCTGGGCTTTATGCTCCTCTTTTCCCAAACATGAGGGCAATCACTAATGGAGAAAGAAGAGGGATTCACCCAGGAACTGCCTGAGTCAAGAGCCTGCTGTGCTGCACTGCAGCCCTTCAGGGCTCCCACCATTGACAGTAAAGACCAAAGAAGCACCTTTGGGCTCCCTGCTTCATGAGCAGCCACACAGTTGCAAATGAGGGATCATGGTAAGCTCCGTACTGTCCGATTCCAGACACTAAACGTTAGCAAGCACAGGAGCATACTTCATAGCATCACTCCAGCAAAACATCTCTTCTCCCTCCTGTGCACTATCATCTGAGTCTCAGCCCTACAGATACATTCAAGCTTTGAAATGCTTTGAAAACAGGAATCTGAAATCCCAACTTTGTTGAGCACCACTGGAAAAACAAGGAGAGAAACATTGCGGGAACCCAAAGCACATTCTCATATCTACCATAAAAATCCATGTCCAGTCACTAGGACTGTACTCCTCCGTATCTAGTTCCAGGGCAAGCTCAGACAAACCCAGCTACTTCCCTTTTTTCCTTTTAGGTACAAATACTACAACTGCTCCCAAATCTATCCATTTTATTATAGAATGTATTAATTTAGGAGCCACCTTGACCTTGCTTGCCCAAGTGGGGAGTGGCAAGGAGAGGCAATCATGTCTCAGTGCTACCTACACACTCTGCCGTGTGTTTTTCAGTCCACACTGTAAATCCTACAGCACTCCAGAGCACCTTGATCTATCCTACCAGCACACAACTAGCAGGCTTGCTGGTTTTGCACGTGCACGGATGCAGCCAGGGCTGAACAAAGGCAAAAGCCTTGGTCCTGTTCCCGGAACTCTTCTCCATCTCAGATTCCCAGCAGCAGGTTCCCTGTCCTCCCTCTAAAGGCTGCAGCATATTTCATTGCCTGAAGCTGCCACATCTGCAGGGAGCCGGAGATAACAAAACCATCTTTGATTTGGCCAAGGGAAAAATACAAGAAATGAAAGGCCAGAGTGAGGAATTTATAACAGCAGCTAAGGCAGCAAAAATACAAGTGCCTGACCAGAAGCTGTCCCCCTTCTCAGCATGTCATGTTGTTCAGCGTCCATGTGTCTTGAAGGGGCAGGATATCCCAGAGAACCTAGCCAGAAACCACCAATTTCCTACAAACATGAGTGTACTGGCACCCTCACTAGACCCCTGCACATCATCAACCTGGAGGCATAAGCTGCAAATCCAGGAAACCTCTGCTCACCCAGAGGTGCAGGTGGGAATCTTGTAGTGTGTTACTGCTCAAGACATTACTTTAAAAATTACGTAGCACCACTGTGCTGGTATAGTAATGGTAATTTACCTCCCAAGACAGAAATGCCCTCTGTCCTGGATGGACAGACTGAATCCCCACAACCAGCAGTAGCGAGAGCAACAGATGAACATTCCCACCTTTCTTTTCTCATGGAAACTTGGAAATCAACCATCTTTGTTTAAAAAATAGAATACAATAATCAAATTGTTTGTTGTTTCCACTACATAAATGAGGTGACAGACTTGTGAGATGTGGGACTTAAGGACTGTGAATCCAAAGAACATGGATAAGCAGCTTCATGCTTTAAATTTACACTGTAAAGGGGACTGAAATCCCAAGCAGAACTGGGAAAGCACTGCTGTCTTTGAAGCTCTGTGCCAGCACCACACAGAGCCATCCTCTGTTTTTAATCCAGCTGCCAACACAGCAGTGATAGAGATACCTGCCTGCAAGAACTTAGGGAAAACATGCGGGGCTGTAACATGGCTGCTGCAGTCTCTGCTAACTTGCCCCAGATTTGAACTGGTGACCCTTGCTAATATCATCCAGTCCCTTGATATCCTCAGGGAGCAATCAGCACGTTTTATTAACCCAGCCAATTTTGGAAGTGCATAGGCAGTATTCTAGTTACTTGTTACAATTATGCATTATAGGTCCATTTCACCCATATGCTTGTGCTCGAGTGATGTGCAGCAGAGCTTTCTGTGATCAGACCGATGGCACAAGGAGCCCCGGGCCGAGCCAACCCCAGTGTGCTCGGAGCACAAACCCAGAGACAAACTCAGTGCCTACAGACATTGCTTGCAGCAGTGATATTCCAGCCTAATACAAAGCCCCGGAGACCTCCACAACCAAAACCAGTTTTGAAAATGACATGTTTCCATCTATTCATCCCTGGACTGAACTAATTGCTTTTGCTAGTTCTAAAAGCCAGAGTTATTTCATTGAAAAAAAAAATAAAAATGAGTAAGTGCATGAGAACTCAGAGATATCCTCAGATTTCTGACATAAAATCCCCATACATGCAGATATATTTGTTGCCCAGTCAAAATTCCAGCTTTACTGCATGGCATGCCACAGGGGGATTCTTCACTTCACAGTGAAGGTGGGAAAACAAGGAGTTAAAGTAAGCAGACCAAACTCAAACAAGCAATTTAGTCAAAGCTACAAGGTTTCTGTCTGTGCTCTAACCACTAGGTTATACCCTTCTTCGCTAAATAAACTTCTCAGTCTAAGGGGAAAGTGCTATTTCCGCTTAATGACTGGTGTTTTATAAGGGGAGGTTGAGTTACTATTTATTTTAAAGATGACACCCTACAACAGGGAAGCTGCTTAGCAGGGGATCGATCCCGGACCAGCTTCAGTTACTATTTGGTTTAGAGAAAAGACTACTGAAAGAATGACCAGCAAGAAAAGAAACAGTCTCCTGCCTCCTGAAATAGCAAGACAGTTTGAGTGTACCACCCCAACACAGAGACTCATGGGTTCAGATGCCCTGTGAAGTAGCCCAGTGCCCAGCTCTAGACCTCCCTGCTCTGCTGCACGGGCTGGATAGTCATTTACAAACCAGAACAAACTACTCACAGACCAAACAAATGTACAAAGTACGTACAGTTACAAAATCTGGAAAAAAAATCAGTTTAAAAAAAAAATTGAGCAACTAAGAAGAAATTAATACAGAGGGAATTTTTCAGGGATGATAACTAGAGGAAAAAAGTGCTTGTCTTTTTAGTAACCAGTACTTACCTGGATCAGGAAGCAGCCATAATTTCTGGGTGCAGTTTCTGGGAAAATGAGTTCTCACTGTCAAGCAGAAACCCAATGGGAAGCAAGAAAGCCCTATTTCTTTCTAGGCAAAAGCAGTTCAGCCCTACCATTCAGGTGAGACTAAAGTTTTAGGCGAGACTCCTTTCCCCAAGTCTGAGTGAACTGCTTTCTACTTTGATGAAGCTCAGCTCTGTTACAAAGAAACAAAGCTGAAGGTGACCATTGCTATTTTTTTAATCATTATTTTATGAGCATGTTAAACTTCATTCACAGATGCTCTACGGAGTAAATTTCCTTCTATTCTTTTTTTTCATCCTTGATTAACAGTATTTCAAAAGCATGGATTTCTAAAAATATGTATAAGAAGACACCTCATACAAACTTGTAATGGTTTAATATGGAGCTATCTCTTTTCTACAAAATCTACATGAAAATAAGGTTGTTAGCAATTAATTTGAACTGAGCCAAAAAAGCTGTTTCAGTGCAGATTATCATTTTAACTACCACACCTCAAATTAAACAGGTATAAATGTTATATACATAAAAGGCTCTAGATTATAGAACATAAACAGAATTTCTACCTTCTCCTCCTTTTCAGCACTTAAGTTCCAAATTTACTTTGGGAATTGATGTGTTGGACAGTGTGAAAAAAGTGTTTCACACGTGCACGTGGAGGTCACTTTGCTCTCATGTCTAGAACATGAAGTTTGGAAAACTTGTTTAAAGTAAGTGCTTTCTCCTCCAGTTCATTGTTTATCGGCTATCTTCCTTTCAAGATTTTTATTCATAAAGATGCACTTTTGTTTTTCTAAACCCCAGATTTTATAGAGAAAACACTCTGCCTTAAATCATCTCCAGGCAAAGGAAAGCTGCTCTCGATGTTCCCACTTATTGCACACACATAACTCTACGTGGAGATTCTTAATCTTCACCCACCCAAGATTAAGGCAACACAAATGATGAAATCGATACTGATACACAGAGCAACATCTATTACAGTTTCAATGTTTTTGTTATATTTTTTCTAAACTATTAAAGCAGTATGATTTTAATGTGGTTGTTGTTGTTTATGCAATACAAATTCACTGTTGTTTGATGCTATGGGTACTTATGCAAATGCCCCATTTTCCTTATAGAAATCTTTCCTTTGACACCTCATGTGAGTAAAGAAAATATTTGAGCCTTTGCAAGATAAGGATCCATTTATATTTAAGGCTCCATTACTGATCAGGAGGCAAAGAGCATCCTTATGGTGGATATAAATTATAGTTATACTAATTTTAAAGACCCCTACTCTCTGTTCTAGTGATGGAGCAGAAGAGCTTTCAAATAAAGGAGATTCTTCTCTCACAGCAGTTTCAGTTCCTTTCTTTCATTAATCAAAAGCTATCCTATAGATAAATATATTTTCTCTCTACATGCATGTTTGAATACCTCTTTGAGGTTTAACACTCCTCACCTGATTTAAACACAACAAATCAAAAATCATTTTGCCAGCAACTGCAACAGGCATTTCCAGAAGTTACATCACACAAGTCACGCAATTAAACTTTAATGAAAACATAAAAACAAGAACACCAAGCAGCCCCTAGTGCTTGCTTTGTCTTTCACACAATCTATCATAAAAAGGCAGGACATTAAAAAACGGAAGATCCTCTGGCTAAAGCTGTGCCGTAAACAGTTTTTTCCTAATGAATTCCACCTCTTTACTCCACTGAATCAGCAGAGCCAGATGGAATTTCTCTCCTCTCTTCCTTCTCTTTGAAAAGGATGGACTGCTGATAAAACTAGTAACCCATGAAGATCGCTTCCCCAAGGTGAGATGGCTGCTGCCAGGAGTTCTGCTCTTGGGGGAGGGTGGGTATAATACCTCCCTGGCCACCAGCTGCTGGGCTGAGCCAGCCCCTCGGAAGCAGCAGGACTCTTGGTGTTGTAACGTGAGACCTCATCAGAGCTTGTGCAAGCAGAAGAAACAGAGAATGTTACGGCAATGTAAAATGTTCATACGCATCTGCCTTATAAAAAGTACAGACACGAGTCTTCCAGTACCTGCAGCTTGGGAAGGCTAGGGCTAGAGCTGTAAGTGTTGAACTCCTCTCCTCAACGGGTGCCTGAATCTTGACATGCTACTCCTCTCTTTCAACCTCACCCTCTGCTCATGTATTTCCACACCTGCAAATGATATCCCTTTAAAATCAAACCTTTTATTTAGCATCTGCTCAGATCACATCGTTTGATGAAAGGTAACTGGGGTTTGCACATGGACAAGGGAACAGAAATGGGCTGTCATTTCCAAAATACAGTTAGGAAAGGGAAAAAGGAAGCAGCAGAAGCGTCACAGCTGCATCATAAAAGCCATTAAGGCCCTGAACTAGGGAGTTCCACTCACTCCAGCTCATTCACGGCTGCCGAAACAGTACTTTGCACAGTGAGAAGTAAATTCAAGCTCGCACAAAGTAGCACAAGCCCAGCTTCCCTGTATCTCCTACAGCACTTTTCCTGTTAAGGTTTTTCTATCTTCTAGAATGTGTAACAAAACAAAACTAAAATCAAGATAAATTTTAGAATATTTCATGTAAGAATTTACCTGTCACCATGTATTTTTCCCACTGTAACATTTTTGAACAGTGAGATAATCAGTTTGTTTAAGGGTTTGGTTTTCTTGAACTAGTCCCCTAGACCGCTATATCTGGACTCTAAATACTGCAGAGAAAGCACAAAATAAATTTAAAGTCAGCAAAATGCTGAAGAAAAAAATGAATTGGAAATGTGTCTTAGATCATATTTTTGTCTTGAAGAATTTTTTTCCCTGTCCATATAACAAAGAGGAGTTTGGTCTAATCAGTAACATTACTCTTTCCCTTACCTGCCAAAAGGGATTTCAGTTTTGAACGGAGTTTCCTTAATGTATTTAAATTATTTTCAGTGAAATCTACATTTGGATAGGGTTTGGGGTTTTTTCAGTCACTGTATTGTATTACAAAATCAAACATCTGTCTATAAGAAGAGAATATTTTCTTATATTTACAAAGCACCTTTCCTCCCCAAGTGTTCACGGTAAGATGAGGTCAGTGCCATGAAAGTGCAGCCAGCACCGGCAAAGTCTCACTCTGTATGGATTTGCCATAGCAGGGCAAAGCAGGGAAAGAGTACTGTCCTTTTCCAGTGCTTCTCAAACCATGTGCAAATCAACTATGAATGTACTGGGGTATCTCTTCTACACACCACATCACATCCTCCAGCTCTGAAGACGCCATAGATGAAAAAAGGGGCAACACATTTGGCAAAGGTGTAGCAGATGCTGTAACAGCACAGCACCAAGCAAGGCCCTTCTGTAGTGTAAATGAAGGCTTCAATTCAGCACATCTCACCTATTTAGAATGAGCAGAGGAGAAGAGATCCCATTGAACAGGAGCTGAGCTGGGCTATGAAACCTGGGATTAGACATCTGGAAAACCACCTGAGAAAGCAGGCTTGGGAAGGCAGTGGGGGATTGCATTCCTTATCCTCCCTGTCTGGTAAACAGTCACAGCCGTCTCAGCACACTCACTACACATCCTCCCAAATGCAGGTGCCCAACAGACGTGTAGAGACACAACCTGTCAATGACAAGAAGGAAGGGAGACACAAGGAGGAACTGGGAGAACAGGACAAATGAAACGAGGCAAAGACCAGAAGGCAGGTGACAGATGCAGCGGTGCCAGAAGCAGAAGTCACAAACTGCAATCTACGAAGTATTTTGAAGTACTGCAGGAAGCAGCTCAAACCAGAGAGCAAGCCTGGGAGCCTGAACTGTGAGTGCAGGTGTGTGGTAAATTCCCCAGCTAGGTAGTACTGGCTTGGCCGTACCAAACAAGACAAACTCTCTCAGAGTCTGAACACAGGCACAGAACAGTTCTACTACCTCAAGGGCAATTTTAAACACTACCAGCTCTCTAGGTTAGAAAGAACTTCCTGTTTGCAGTCTGGAGCTTTCCAATTGCCTTGAGGATGAGCAGTTATGAGTCCAAAACACTGGTCTGATAGCAAAACAGAAGAAGAGAGAAAGCTTGTAGGCCTAGGGGTTCCCATGACTGCCTGAGCTGGGCAGTTCTTCCTGCCTGGAGCCAGGAAGAGTTGCCCAGGGAGATCAAACCTGCCTTGCAAAGTCCCAAATCCAAGTTATGCAAATTCCAATCTTCCTCCAAGCACTGATACCAGCACAGGGACTCTGACTTCATCAGACGCATGAAGGAAATGGAAAAAGGAGGAGGGGCCTCACTGCCTACACACATACACACCCCACCTCAGGCAATAGAGGGGGTGTAAATAATGGAGCAAGTTCAGCAGCCAACAGCATTCAGGGTCGAGTCAGTAATCCCCTTTTTCCATTTCCGTTTGCTATTTGATGTAATTATATTTTTTGATTGAAATCCACATGGAGTGTAACCCCTCTGCTTAATGCACTGTTTAAATCCTTGGGTACACAACCACACTGCTCCCCAGACTCGCCTGGAATAGGAAACCATTTCAGTGCCAAAAATAAGTCTTTACTTTCTTTGGTAACACCCTCAGTCTTGGCTCAGCCTCTGCTACACCCAGCAAAGAAGCAGGGCAGGGAGTTTAAGAGGGCTGCCTGATACCACCCATAGCTGGTGACTGTGCTGTAACCTGAACCTGCAAGAGGGTTAAACTTCTGAAAGCTTTCTTTAACGCCCAGACACTAGAAGAGGCGGCACAGCCGTACAGACAAAAGACCTGGAGTCTGGCCTCAACTTTCCCAGTAGATTTGCTGCTATCCAGACCATAAATAGTAACAAGTCAAAGCCCTATCCTGCCTTCACATGGGGTGAACAATGGCTTCTGAAGGCTGAAAGGCCTCCTGAGGATAAAATTAACAGATGATATTCACAGTCCAAAGGAGGGCTGGGAGATCTACCTCTCTGCAAAATCAGATCATTGGAGCAGGTTTTTCTTCTCCAGTTCACTTAGTACCACTTGGCCAAGAACAGCTAGACCAGACGGCCAGACACCAAACGGATACCTGAGCAATTAATCCCACAGAGGCTGCAGTCCACAGCAGTGTGACTGGGCTAGCAGCAAAATTGCTAATACTGCTGGACAGAAACTGCAGAGGAACAAGCAGTGCTTGAGGTGCCCATCAGTCTGCTGGATAGCAGAAGGAAAAGGGTGCTCTGAGGGCTTCATACCCAAGTCAGTACCTCTGTCACTGTAAAAAGCCTGATGTGGGTTGGGAAGGTACATAATACAATACATAGACTTGCTTCAAACAAGCATCTCAGGACAATGAACAAATGTACAGTTTCACTCAAGATTAAGAAAAAACATCTTAATTCTCCCATACAGGAGAAACTCAGCATGGCTCCCTTCAATGCTAATATTGTGTGAAGACTGAGATATATGCAAGGTAAACATGATTAGAAAACAGGAACTCAAAGCCTTCCCCAGCAGGGGAATGGAACCTCTGGGATTTGAAAAAAGGGATGTTATAATTCCTGTTCCACACCTTCCTTTGAACAAGGAGAATGAAGGCCTCAGAGTTACCCCACGAGATTTTCAGACCTGTTGCAGAAACTGAAGATAAGTCCAAGAAAGCTGCTGTGTTTGGATGCATCTACACCCTGAGACACCCCTCCATACCTCCAGGAGGTATATGGTCAGCTCAGTGCAGGACCTTTGGAACCAAACAAGACTCTTTGGACTTGATTCTGTGTGGCTCAGCCTTTACAGCATCATTTACATCAAGGCCAAGAACTGGCAAAAGTGTGATGAGAACAGAACTGTTATAAACAACTTTACGAAGGTGAAAGGGACCAGATAATCAGCCCATCCCTTTCTATTTCATGCCACAGAGGAGTTCTGGGTGAAGGAGGAGGTCACTGAACCAGCCTCTTGGGCTGTAGGCACCTTCCCTGGCAGCACCGTGAGTCAGTGGGGAATCAGAGCCATGCAGTGCCTGGCAGCCAGATGGGCTGGGCTATGGCAGGAAGATGAAGACAGCAAAGCAAGAGAGAAGTACGGGTAACATGGGAAGTGTGGGTCCCCTGGGCCAGAAGGCAAAACCTGCCCCAGACTTTCACACTTCTAGGAACTGTCTGTCATTGACAGCATCTGGTAATCAGCTGAGCCCCAGCTGCTGCACCTCCTTCACCAGGAGGAACCACATGGCCAGCACAGGGCAGGGCACACCATGTCCACTGGAACTTCCATGCCCTGTTCTGCCCTTTCCTGATGCTTACGGCAGCTGAAGCTGCTCACCAGCATAAACCTGCTTCTCATCAGCTCTTCCCATTCTGCTCCAGCCCTTCCACTCAGTGGGCACAGGCAGTCAAGATTTTTTTCTCTCTCTCCTCATCAGATATCTCTGTCTCTCTGAAATATTCAGATGATTTGGTTTTGTTCTCTTCTCCCCCACATCAAATCCTCCCCCTGCTCGTGGAAGCAGTGGATTTCACCCAGGCACAGAAGGCTAATTTACACCCTTCAGGGTTTAAAATAGCAGTGGTGTAAATGAAAAGTCCAATTTCTTCAAATTTGCATTGTAAAACCATCCTTCAACTTCCTTGAAATAAATTTTACTATTTTATTAGTGCAAACAAAATGGTAATAAAACACTAATACAGCGCCTTGTATCCAGGGGAAGAGCTAAAATTAACATAGACCGAGCAGTGTTTGCTATTACATTCAATTACCTTTTTACTTGAGATTTACATTCTCATCCCCTTAATCTCCATAGTGGTGGCTTTGAAATCATTCTCTACAGTCCCTCCTGTGCTTGGAATGGACGGCAGAAAAGCTGCTCACTTGCCACTACCACTCCTGCTGCCAGCACCCCAGTACCAGCCTCTTCCCTCAAGACCCCTGGGCAAGTTTCCCTGGAACGTCTCTGAAGAGAAAATACAGCGTGTTCACCTGTCTTTCTTAGTCTCCCTTGAGCCCTAATTTCTAAACTCCAGACAAATACACTAGCGCCAAAAATACAGCCTGTGTTCTACATCTGCTTTCAATCCAGCCCTGGAAACTGTTCCTTAATTCTCAGCTACAAGCCATGTTGCAGGCAAGTTTTATTACCTGCACTGTATAGATAACTAAGGCAAAGACTGAGGACCAAAGTCAGAATGCAGCTGCTCTTGGTGTAAAACTGGAATAGCCTATTTTGTAGTGGAAGTATTTCAGCTTTCACCTAGGGCTCACTGAATTCAGACTCTGCTCTCGAGTTAACTGCGATTGTGTCCTGCAGTCCTGGCTTAGAGGTGAAGTCAGGAAAAAGAGCAGCTCCAGGGCTGTCTGATGAAACTCAGAGGGAACCTGCATCGGAAAGAAAGGCCCATATTCCTACTAATACAATCCAGGGAATCCATTTCCCCAGCATGAGGGTAAGTTTTTAATTGACAGCATCTCTTGATGCTTTAATATAGTAGGCATGGCAGTGATGTGGCTGCTGTCAAAAGAATGGAAAGACTTCCACAGGACACCACAGGGAAGTCTTGCATCAGTCCAGCTCCAGAGAGAGACTTTCATTCTTGGCTCTTCTTTCTTCCTTTTTGTGTACTGGAAGTTGGACACCTCCTCACTTTAAGCCAAGTAAAAATATTTAACCTTTCTTTGGAGAGCATGGCCAGCATCTGCAATACATCCACAACTTTGCTCACTCATTTTGACACAATGTTTTGTGATACCTAAATGAGATTAATTAATTAAGCATTGTGTAACATATTTCTAAACTCGGCAAGAAAGGACTGAACAGCATTTCATCCCAGTCTCCTTGCTACCCAGCTATTCCAGCATTACCAGACCACTACAACACTGCACAGAGTCAACAGCTAAGAAGTGCAGGGTAATTTGGGAAGGTACCAGGCAGCCTCCTAGGCAAGAGCACCTCCTGAGAGAAACAGATCCCTTGAGCATGACCCCAGCCCAGGCCAGCTGTAACACATGTGGACTGCCAGGTGCCTGACAGAGAGAGCTGTCATCACCTGTTTGGATGGAAAAACATTTCTAGGTGCTCCAACCAAGTTCCAAGAGAGCTGCATGGCCCTGTCATACCTACAGTAGGCACCAATGAACTGGCTGTAATGGTCCCACTGAAACCCAATCCCAGCAGAATCCATTTTGTCCCACACAGCAGCAGATTACTCTAATTTCCAGTGCCCCTTAGGCAGCTATCTCACAACTCCCAATTCTTCTTTTTGAAGAATAACATTGCAAGACGATTCACCGAGGGATTTTGTGCCAACCTGAAAAAAAGGGCAGTCTGTGTCATAGCACTTGGTGGTACTCAGGAGTCCTCTAGGCAGTATCCCTAACAGCTGCCCTCATGGTTCTCTTCATTTTCTCAACAAAACCCTCTGGTTTTTGCATTTTAATCAGGATTTGTCTGCCTAGCCCCTAAATTGCTCATCTGTCTCTCCTCCTGAGAAGCACGGTCCTTCATACTTTCCCTCTAGCCATCTTGATCTTCATGGCTGGAAGAGAAGGATCATGCAAAGCATGAATAAATGATAGATAATGATAGATAAATGATAGAACAACTGACAAGTCCTCCCCATCCAAATAACAAATGTGTCCCCAGGAAACCTTTCGTCTGTCCACCTTCTAGAAGGCAGTACACAAAAGCCCTTGTGCAAATAAAATTACCACAAGACACCAAGCAATACAAAAGACCCCAAACAATAAAGAGTAGGAAAAAGAAACCTGCCCAAGAGCACAGGGATAAGGTTGGTTTCAGCTGGTCTTCTGTCCCTTTTTTCTGTTCTCTTTCCCCTGCTCCCCTGAACAAAGGAAGTTTGTTGACAGGTTCAAACATTTCCTGGGCCTTGTCTGAGTTCCACCTTGTTTTCTTTTTCTCTTTTCCCCACCCTGTACAAATAATGCAAAAATCAACTGGCACCACCTGTGATGAAAGGACAACTAAATGCAGAATTTTATCTTTCCTTTTCTCCCTCCTCCTTTTTCCCTTTTTCTTGGCCAGAAGTTTTGGGCAAAGGACAAAAGGTATTGTTGGGTAAGCATAATTCCAGGGGCTGAGTCACTAAAGCGCTGGCTGCTGCGGGGGTACAGTAAGCCAAGCCACTGCTTCACTAAATGCAACAAAAATGCCAGCAGCACCACTGCAAGTTCTGCCAGCCACAAAACCCAAGGGGCAACAGAAGATTCACATACCATGAAGAGGTGCAAAGAAATTAAATAAAATCCTGGTACAAATATCCTCACCTTAGAAATCTTAGAAGGGAAGACTGTCACACCACAGAGAGTGGGCTCTTCCCTGGAAACAGTAAAGGTTGTGAAGGTCACAGTAAAGGTTGTGAAGGTCACAGTAAAAAGTTACAGCCTTTGGTTATGATAGAGGGAGGCTCAAATGCCTTCTTTAGTTCTACATCCAGGCCTACTTTTTTGATTTCATGACCCAAGTCAGACCCACAGCTGGTCAATCCTGCAAGTGGCCTCTTTCCCTACGACTGTAAGATCTGGAGGCAGGGAGCTCCCATTGCTCCTACAGCCCCAAGCACAACAGAAAGGGCATGGGGCTTCCAGACACCCCTACAACGCAGAAAATCATCAACCTATTTCTGGCTGCAAATTAAATGGTGCCCCAAGCGGGTGCTTGCTCAGAGCATGTTCTAAAGCACACTGCAGACCCTTGGAACTACATGGTGCATTTGGGGGAGCTAGAGCATTGGCTGTTTGTTTATTTTATGATGCACTTTGGTCTCTCTCAGTTGCACTGTTATCCTACACCTGTTTGCTCCCTTTCTCCAGGCTGATAACAGGCAGCACATTGTGCAGTGGGAGCCTGGCCTGGCTCTTTTTGTGTTTAATGAGACATATGTATTTAGTTCCAGACTATCAATAGTCAGGGAGAGGGAAGAGGCAGAAAATTTCCCTCAATAGGCATAAGCAGTTCAGCAGTGATGTGGAGCAAGGTCCTGAAACGGACAGAAAGAGAACAAATGCCTTTGTTGAACAACTCTCACGAGGGCAAATCCTGCCTCCCCAGAGCACCACATCTCCTTTGGAAACCCACACTCATGCAGGGCGTTACAGTGCTGCTCCACTTCCTTAAGGCAGACACAGACCTGGCCCCTTGCAACAGTTCTGGCATCTCTTCATGGCAGACCCCATGACACACGGAGGCGGCTGAGAACAAGGGATCATGCTTTTCCAGGAACAGGGAATCCAGATTTTCTGGTTTATAAATTTTCCCATCTGGATTTGTTTTGTTGTTCATAGGGTAGATCACCAGAGATAAGGAGTGAATAAAGAAATACCAGAGCAGTGGCAACCCTGATGGGCTCAGATGAATTTCTTGCATGTCACAATCTCCTGTTTGGGCAGAAATTTGAATGCATTTTCCTGCAGCAACACAGATAAACTGGCATCTCCCCTGGGGTATGTTTCAGTTTCTGCTGCTGCCTACGGGTTCTGTGACACAGGAACTGAGGAGCTTGGACATGCCCACTCCCAAGACTGACTCCATAAGGACACGGCAACTTTTCTACCACTTGCATGGCAAAAATTAAAACCATCTCAGACTTCATGTGAAGTCCCTTAGAAGAGCCTATAGATGAGCAGGTTATTATTACCTGAAACAACTCTAATGAAAGACTGCGCTGGGGAAGTCCTGCACAAGCTTCCAAGTGGCAGAGGAAAGAATGACCAGGTCATCTCCATGTAACAGAACCAGTAGCTTCACCACTCTGCGGCACAGGGCCTGTCAGAGCCTGTTTTCTGGAAAAGAATCCCCCAGGATTGCAGCCAGATGGTCTTGGGAACAGATCTCCCAAGCTCTACCAAGTCGTAACCCTGCTCTCAGGTGAGATCAGGCCCTACAGAACCTATCAGGATCTCTCTTCCCACCTCTGCAGTCTTGTCCCAAGGCTCTGAACTGGCTTCCAATGCCAACAGCTGTCTAGGTACAGAAAGGCACCTGGAGACTAGAGCAGATATGTGCCTGGAGCCCAAAGATTCCCATAGGTAAGAGCATTCTGAGGAGTGGAACCAAGGGGCCAGGAGCTGTGATGCTAGGCATGTTTGTCCCAGGCATGTCCCCTGCCACCTCTAAGCCTGGCTGCTGAATTTACACACAGCAAGGACAACTTGGTAAGCCAGCCCAGTGCTGTCAGCTGGGAGCCTCTGCACACTAAGCTCCTGGTTAAATGTGTTCATCAAAACCAGAGCAGAAAGTGCAGAGCAAACACCACCAATTAGTGGCTGGGATAAATCGTTCCTGCCAGCATATCTGGCGAGAGGGGCATGAGTCACCTTAACCCTTCAGGAGCCAGAGGCAGAGCCAACACAACTCCACAGGGGAGACGAGGAAGACAGGAGAGGAAACCTCTCCTGCATCTTTTATTTGCAACCACTCCCTTTCATTTATTTGCAGGGAGTGAAATTCAGGAGTGAACACTTGCTGTGTTTGGAACCACACTATCCCCGTAACCTCTGACATCACTATTCTGCTCCAGTGAAGATGGATGTGAGCTGGTTCAGAGAGTCAGGCAGCACCCCAGGGCAGAGAATGCCAGATGCATGTTGAGGAGGCCTGTGCCTGGTCATCCCTCAAGCCATCTCTACCTTCCAGGTCCATTACAGGTAACAGAAAATATCACCTCACTTTTGATGAAGACCAAGGGGTCAGTGAGAGTAACATGGCAATACTTGATGTCTCATTCCAAGACAAAATGCTTCCCCATTAGAAACATGAGGAAATGTAGTCAGCAATAAGAGGACAGGTAGGCTCAGGTGCATATGTCCCTCTTTCTCTACACTGCTGTAAACTGTCCAACATGTAACAGGTGACCAAAGTTAACTGTGTGACTGGGCTAAATTCTCTTTCAATATAAGTAACATGCTGGTGTTTGTGGCAGGATTCAGTGCCACAAGTAAAAGCCAAAAGTTCAGCTATCTAGGAGTATCCATCCAATGTTGCAACACTACAAGAGTTCAGAGAAATCAGTCACTTCTGCAGCAACAAACCCTGAAGTCGGAGCTCTCCTTTTGCTCTCAGTAACTCAAGCACATACCCACTGACTCCACCTCAGCAAGGATGGAGCAGACACTCCAGGAAGGGCCCAGGGCTGTTATGGACCAAATCCTGCCTACCTACTATAGCATCCAGCAGAGATGCTGCTCTGGGCAGTGTTTTTGCAAACTGTCTGCAAGGGAATCTATCTTGGACCAAGCTCCTTGTCTCAAGGCGGGGGACAGGAAAAGCACAGGGGCAGTGGACTGCAGCTATGGAGATCAAGAAGCGTTCACCCAAGGCAAGGAAGCTAAAAGCCAGGAAAGGATAAATTAACACCATAGTTTATATTGGGGAGGTTCCTTTCAATCTAGAGCTGTGTGGGATGCAGCCCATGATCTGGCCCACCACAGTTCCATGTGTCTAAAGCTGGGGCCCCCCAAATGTGATTTTCGAGCATAGCAGGACTACTGGAGCAGACAGTTTCAGATCCTGCTGAGCCAGCTTGTGGCTGTATTCAAAACTGAGTAAATTTACAGCTGTAAGCTGGGAGTTTATACAACCCGTAACTTGTTAGGGATGGCTGACCAAGCCAGAATGATCACTCCCCAGCCAACAGAGCTCCTATTGGTTAGACCTCTGAGTGCCTGGTAGGTTTTATTATTTTTCTTTCTCTTTTTCTTTTGCTTAGGTGGGGGGTAGGAAAGGAAATATCTATTTTTGTTCCTTTACTCACCAAATACAAATGAAAATTAAATCTTAGGATCAATCCACTACAGATTCCTCAGTGTAACAGCTGGGGACTGCAGCATGCCCAGTGACCATCTCCTTGGACGAGATGCATTTTTCTCTGTGCAGAGTCTTGTACCATAACAGCTCCACAGGATTCAGTGTATTATCACCAGAGTTCACAAGGCTACTCTTATGATGCCCCTTTTGCATGTGGACACTTTCCTCCCCACAGATGCTACTCTGCTCCAGCCTGGGCTATGAGAAAATATGGTCTGAGTTGTCTGAGTTTAGTGCAACAAATATGGTGCCCTGAGAAGTTCCTTCCATCTCCTTTACAAGTATAAACAGCTGGAGCAGTACCAACCTGATCTGAACCAGGATTCACACACAGCAACACAAGGAGCTACCACATAATGGGAAAGCAGAAGGCAGAAAGTGTGAGCGGGACTCCAGGAGCCCTCTGATGGGAACAAAACCAGCATCATCCACTGTGCCTGCAAGTGTGAAAGATATCCAGCCCAAAGGAAGCACAGGACTTGCCTGCATGTAACTGTCTCAACCTAAGATCCCCTGTTTTCATTACAGCATGGTCCTGGTCCCAGTTCTTGTCTGAAAGGCATTTTTAGCAGGAAGACCAAACATGATCTGACTGCAGCAAGGCTGGATGAAGGGCTAGGGGGTTCTCCTGGGACTCACTATTCTTCATGACTACAGACAAGACAAGGACAGTCACACCAGCTTCTACAACACACATAATCAGGAGCATGAGGTGCCCAAGCATGGTGAGAGGCATGTATACCTACCTCTGCTGTTACATGGCTACAGGCACACCATTCACTGTCCCGGGAGGATGTTTTTCTAGGACATGGCTAAGGAGTATAAGTAGGTCTCTCCTTTACCCTCTGCTCCATCCTGAATACGTAACAGCCCAGAACACTAATAGTTTACATGAGTCAAAGAGCCAGCTGAGGCTTTAGGGACTCAGGCAGGATAAAATACTCTTTAGCGCCCAGCCACCAAGTAAGAAAATCAGGTAAATGGGGATGTTTGGTGAAGTCTTAAACAGGAGACTGGAAAAGGGGAAATTTCCTCTCTCCCTGCTCTGTGAGAGGGATCACACTACCTACTGCTGCTCCCACAGTTTAAAATACTTAAGTCCTCCAAGGTGCAGCTTAATTTTCTTTTTTAAAAAAGAAAAGTGTCAGTCTAATTAGATAAATCCTCCAAGCACGTGGCCCAGAGTTCGTCATGGAAATTAACCTCCTTGAAAGATCACAGTGACTGAAATAAGAAACTGTGTGTTTTGGCATAGTGCAATGAAATGGGAGATGCAGGCTGCATTTCATACACCTTCCCTTTCATAAACCTGCCGCATTTCTTATCTGCCCTACTGGCCCTGAGCTTGGCAGCAAGACTTTATCTCTGAATGCCTGTTTGCAAATCGCTGCTGAGAGGTTATAATAACCCCTGGGAGAGATTCTGCTGGCTCACTAGTGTGAAAGGACGCTGCTCCCCTCTTATAAAGTTGGACCAGCCTGAGGCAGTGGTAGAGGGAGGGGCTCAACACCAGCAGCCCTCTAGAGAGGATGTTCTGCAGACACAGCTCCCATGGGGACGCAGCCAGGCTGGCTGCTGTTTGCCAGCCTCCCAACTGCTCTGCCGGCCTCATCATGCACCACACAAGCAAGTGGGACTCTGTGCAGCCCTCATTCTTCCTGGCATGGGGACGGGCTGAGGGAGGCAGAAGAGGGAGATACCTCAAGGCCACAGGCTGTGATCACATAGCTCAGTTTGCATTTACGCCAGGTACATTCACGTCTTCTTATTCAGAAAGCTCTGCCTATCTACACTGGGAAAGGTGTGTAGAGCTGGCAGTCCATACTGCTAAGGAATAAAATGTCCCAGTACCTTTGCTATTGGAAGCAGAAGCAAAACCAGGAAAGAAAAGAACTGGCTCGTAAGTGAAAGTCAACTGCCACCCCCATCTTCAAATACAAGCAAGGATCAGAAACAGGTTATCTTGTACTTTTAGGACACACTTTCCAGTCAACTTTTCTCCAAGCCCAGCAGGCAAACTTATGCTTGGGTCACACTCTTAGCACTTGTTCCTCAGGCCCCTCCCAAGTGTCACTACAGAATACATTTTAATAGACAGCTGAAACAAGACCCCTTTTCACAGTTCCAAACAGACCAACAAGGGATTCTCTAAGTTTTCCAGTTTCCACTGTTCTTTCAAAGGATAGCATCCAAACCAAAAAACTCAGCGAAAACCTGTAGAGTTCATCTACCTCCTTCCTTCCCAAGTCTGAGGGATGATGGTGTGTGTCACACTCCCAGTGTCTGCCCTCCCAGCACTGAGACTAACCTTGCCAGCTGACTTCACACACAGAAGGATCAGGAGCAGCTTCAGAGACCAAGTCTGAGGTGACTTGTTGTATTGTGATTGAAATGACAAGCCCTATGGCTTAGAATCTGGGAGTTGTTTCCAATGCTGTTTCAAAACAGCATCACTAGTGGCAGAACAAAAATAGGATCCCTTCTGGAGAGAAAACTACCCCAAAATGCCATGTCAGGCAGGAAGCCAAAGGCCCTCAAAGACCCCAAACAACTGACAGTTCTGCTATGCCTTTTCCTACAGCAGTTATTAGGCACGAGGCCTTGGCAGCTGGATGGCTCTAGAGCTAACCCTGTGAGCACAGACTCTTGTATCTTGGGGTCCTATTCTAGACCAGCTTGATCACGCGTGAAAGGTATTAGCTGACACCTCATCAACAGCCACTGGACAGAGTGAGTGAGAGGGGTTGCAGGCAGATCCCTCTGTACAAGAAACGAAGCCTCCTTGCTACAATTCATTAGCTGTCTCAGGGAAGAGTTCAAAAGACAGATGATGCACAGAAACCGCATTCAAGTTTCCTCCTGCTCTCTCCAGATCAGGGCTGAGGCATGCTGGAAGGACAGTACCGGAGAACCAGGATGAATTCAGGCCTAATACAGTTCCTTAAGAGTTCTCTGTCAAGTACAGGCAAGCTCCACAGTTCCATTACTAATAACTTAATATCTAATAATATTACAATAACTTAATACCTAATAATATTACCAATGTAATACTTTAACTT
Source organism: Tichodroma muraria (assembly GCA_013390105.1). NCBI lineage: Eukaryota > Metazoa > Chordata > Aves > Passeriformes > Sittidae > Tichodroma > Tichodroma muraria. The sequence goes on from WAAG01066205.1 coordinate 21,668, forward strand.
GATGCCAAGCACCTGGACCCAGAAAAATCAGCATTTAGCAAGACTTCCACCTCACTGCATTTGGCTTCTGCCAACTGATCAAAACTCAGCACCCACACTTCCTTCCCACCTGCTCCAAGGTACTTGGTATAATTTTTAAAAGGGTAAAGCTCCTTCTTCAGGCAGAAGCTAAGGGCTGAACCAGAGGGACAACATAGACTGCAGGAGGGAAAAAAAAATATTCCAGTGATACTCCAATCCCCTTCTTTATGCTTTGGATGCATTAGGCAAATTCCCAATTACAACAATCCCTTCTGCCTGCAACTGCAGTTGAGATAAGAGACCAGAAAGAAGGGTCAGTGGGCATCACTGAAAGCCCAGGATCTTCCATTATACATCAGCACAGTAAAAAGGGCGATGCCAACCCTGAAATATTTTTTTTCAAAAGGAACACACACACCCTTCAGAATGGGTATGGTGAAATCTGCCTGGAGAGGGAAGGACTCAGCAACACCAGCAGGTTTCTGACTCCTTATCATCAAAGCAAGAAGCCCAGCCTCTGAATTAATTTCATCTGTGTCCTCCTTCCTTCTCCAAGGGCTCATATCCCCGAACGCGACTGCAAACATACTGCCAAGGAGGTCGTGTGATATCTGAATCCACAACGGATTCAAAGACATCTCCATGTTTTGCTGTCAGCCTGAAGTTTGAATAAGGGAGCCCACCAGAAAGAGTGAATGAACGCTGGCAGCTGCGAGCAGAGCAGAGCAGAGCAGAGCCTGTGCTTTAAGCCACCTAGTGTCCGAGCCGCGCACGGAGATGCTTCAGGAAATTCAGGCAAAGAGAAAGAGCTGAGCCATCCAAGCAGCCCGACGCGGAAAGGAGCGAAGGGCAGGGTGCACCGCTTGAGAAGCAGCCCCGGGCCGAGGAAGCAGGCCCGAAGCGGGCACGGCACGGCACCGTTCTGGGCCGCTGCTCCGCCCGGGGACACCCGGCAGCACCAGGCCGAGGAAGGCAGGCCCAAAGCGGGCACGGCCCAGCACCGCCCTGGGACGCTGCTCCGGCCGGGGGAGAGCCTGCCTGCAGCACCGGGCAGAGGAGGGGGGCCAGCGACTCGTTCTCAAACTCATCTCCGCCAGAGAACGGCACCATTACAGGCCAACACTTCAGCCCCAAGGTCCGGCTGGGTTGCTCGGGTGCAAACTTGGGAGATCTATGGGATGCAAACTTGGAGACGACTTGCCCCAGCACAAGCCTGTGGAACGAACCCAAAGCATCCCAGAGGCACAAGCCCTACAAACCTGTGCCCACTCCCCTAAAAACCACTTTCATTCACATCTCCTCTCCTGCTCCCACAGTAGCCCCCCTCCTCCTCACTCTCTTTCTCTGTGTCCTCGAGACTCCTCTCACCTTGAGGAGTGTTAGGATTACCCAGCATTTACACTCAATGCTCCTCTTTATTCCTTAAGACTTATTAAGAATGATAATGAGCTCCAAAGCAGTGACACGTCTCTCTCTCTCCCCCTCTGTCGCGCTCTCGCTCTCTCTCTCTCTACGTGCCTTTTCCGTCAAAGGCACACAGGACAAATCCGACCAAAAAAAAAAAAAAAAACCAACCCTGACAATATGGATCAAGGACAAATGAGGATTTATATTCTACAAATCCAGCCTTTTTTGTTTTCATTATTTCTCCTCAAATTCTACTCCTTTCCTCTTCTCACTCATCTCCCTCCCTCCCTCCCCCCCACCCCCCAAACCTCTCAGACTTTCAATGAAAAAGAAGAGAAGAAAGCTGCTTGCCTGGAAAACCTCGTTAATGTGGAGCTCTTAAATGGTTGATTAATTTTAGCAAAATTTATGATGCAGCCTTGCTTTTCTTTGAAGCTGCAGTCTTATATACCAAAAGCAAGTTAACTTTGAGATCTCAGTGCGAGCCAACTGACCCCTAATTCTTAGATACCCTATTTTAGTACAACAAATGTATGGGGAAGAAAAGCTACACCAGAGCATGGAAACAGTCACCCTGTCGGATGTTCAAAGTGGTTCGATTGAAATCTCTTTAGCACAGCCTGATAACCACAACCTGAAAACGCCAAACTTTTAGCTATTTAACTTCCCATAAAGATAAAAAAAAAAATAAAAAAAATCACTGGTCAGTCCTTCAAAAACAAAAGGAAAGAGGGAAACATAAACACAAATTCCAAGAGCAGTCTCTCCAAATTACATCTGCACACAACACAGAAACGCCATACTCTTGGCTGCGCTGGAAACATCAGGTTCTCCTGAAGCCACCTTTAGACCAGCTATGTTTCGCCAGAGGGAAAAACTGAGCCTAAGGAAACACCATAATATTGATCTATACATATCCTGAACTATACCTCAGTATTTCAGTTGTCTCCTCAGATTCCTCCTACCCAGTATTTGCTTTTATTCTTTGTCTCCCTCTGCTAGATTCTGTTTTTCTGATACAGACATCAGAAGGTTAAGGGCTCAATTATCAAGTCTGTTGAATCCTCAGCTTCACATTACTTAGGAGGCTCTCTGTTGCTCTTTGGAACTACACTGCAAAATCTCTTTCCTTCTCGGCTTTTCTTTTTCCTATTTGTAACTTGTCTATTTCCAACACACCCCTATGTGTGAACTCACAAATCTATTTGGGGTAAATTAAGAGAAACCCCGAATTGGTTTGGGAGACAGAAACATTAATAAAAGTAACCTTAAGATTGCCTAGACAGACTAAACCTGAAGCACTCACAATCTTGAAACCTAAAGTTACATCCACATGGAATTTACAAAATATGATTCGAGTGGTTCTAATTAGCCCCAGTCTGTGGAAATTTGGAAGGAAGCGGCTCTTTGATTAGTGTTACAAACCAGAAAGGAAACATATTTTAAAAGTTAAAGTAGCAGCATTGTGGAATACAGAATCATTACCAGCATGCATTTATGATACCTGCTTCAATCCGATGGCTTGGGATTTTGTTTTTAGGGTTTTTTCCTTTTTACTTTGAGAAAAAAAGGAAGACAAGATGCAAGTAAAAGCCTTTGTTTATGGAAGTGTGTGGCACTTTTATCTCCCAAGGAATTGATATAGCTGGACTGTGTATAAATCCTTCTGAAAATGAAATTAGCAAAAACAAAACAGGGGTGAAGGTGCTGGGGGGTGTGTGGGAGGGGGTAACCATCACCTCAGTAAATCATAGTGGATAACCAGCTCCTGGCTTGGACAGATAGCAAATTCAGCTTTAACAAGAAGAAACAGAGTTGGAAGGGGAAAGAACAAGATTCATACCTGCAGCAAACTCATTGCAAAAATGGGGGGCTATTTTTAATAACCTTTTGAAAGTTACTGTGCAAGTTTGCTTGGGCTTGAAAAGAAAAAGGAAATAAGGCTTTTTTTCCAGCTAGCTTGATTGTTTTGGGTGGAGATCAAGCATGTGTGTATATATGCTGTATATAAAAATGAATTACTAATTCTTTCCTGGAAACTGTTTGAATTACAATCTGCAAGATACAAAAACACACCTTTATTTTAACACTGATTCTAATACAGATAGAATTGGAGGGAGGGGGGAGAAGTGAGGGAAACGTGTTTTTTCCCAGTACACAGCAAAACCCTTAAGCAAGAACAACATCCCATCACACGTACCCAGAGACACTTTGCTCAGCTGTACACCACCAACTTAACTCCAGCTTTCAGTGCTTTTCCCTGTACAAAGGCTTCGCTCTGAAACTGCAAGAATGACAATGTCATGTGTGTGGAAAGCTGACACTTAGATCTTTTAAAAAGAAATGAGGAAAAATAGGCTGTTGACTTCTTGGTTAAAGTATTTTCTTGTTCTAACTCACGTTCTTATGTCACTGGGCTAAAAAAAAAAAGAGGGAGAAGGAGAGAGAGATATGACTTTCCTTGAATGATCTGTTTAACCTAAGCCAGAGGAAAAAAAAAAGAAGTCATTAATTACTTATGTGAGCTATTGCTTCTGAAAGACAATAAACCTGCCTGGTCGCCATGGATATGACATATTTGCTCTGAAAACAACACAATAATTAGCAAAGGGGAAAGATACAAGGAGAATATGCAAACTCCTGAGTTTAAAGCCATAGTGTTTCCTTTTTTCCCCCTCCTTTTCTTACTTGTCAGAGTCAATTCTGTTTGCAATTCAAATCAAACAAATAAACAGAATACTTACAAAAAATTTTAAATTATCTCCCACACATCAAATCACACACAGACAAACACACACACACAATAAAAAAAAAAAAAAAAAAGAAAAAATTTACAAGGAAAAAATATTTAAGTCTAGTATGGACAGATCATAAACCACTTGGTGTTTTCTGTATATGTGTATGCATGCATATATATATATATGTGAAATATAAATGTATATACACACACAAACATATGAGTTATAAGGGCTACATACACTATTTCCTCTAGGATTACTCTTTTATTTTTAGGATCAGTACAGAAGCATACCAAGAGGAAAAACATCTCTGATTTAGGGAGTGGAAACACTCTGAAGATACACTAAAAGAAAGTACAACAAGGGGTTCTTTTACTGTGCTAAACATGCATTGTGTTGGTAGTGTATGTTTTACGTATCTTTGAACTTTTCTCTGAAAGATGAGCAAAACCCCACAATTGGTGTGCACTGTGCATCAACCTAATCAACACACCGGCTTACCAGGACTTCTCAAATTTTAAGCACAAAAAAAAAATTCTTTCACCTCAATTACTTTAGTTCTAAAGTGGTATCACACTGAATCACATGTAATAATGAAATGGGTAAGTTAAGAAATAATGAAAACTGAGTAATATGCAGAGAGACTTCTTTGAAATAATTTATAAACATTGCAAGGAAAATGTTTTTTAGATTGATCTCTCATTAAGATGAGACAAAGACTATTAAAACCTTCTCTAATGCAGTAGCTTTCTGGATTCTGACCTTCCACATTTAGAAACCAAGTAATAAAAAACACCCTAACAAGCACTTTATCTTTGGATATTTGACTTTGAACTTATTTTAACTTTAAAAAGACTTGGAAGGTATAAAAATAACAATATAGTTGCCACAAGTTTCTGTTGTTGTTGTGTTTACAAAGCTAAAAAAAAAATCTTTAGAACAAAATAAGCATATTAAGGAAACATCCCCCTAATTTAACTATCTCTTTTTCTGGTTTGTTTTTTTTTTTTAACAATAGTTTTTAGCTGGACGCTTTGATCTTGAAAGGGCTCTGCTATCTTGTGTGATGAGGGGGGAAAAATGATCTGTTTTAAATGATGATGCAAAAAAAAGGATCAAAGCCCTGACTTTCTGTTAGCCATAATAAGTTCTGTCTTGCACAAAGCTTCAACTTCAGGCTTTAATATATAAAATATACAGGAGCCCAGTAAAAGCGCTGAAAAGGTACAAAGTCTGAAAACAAAAGGGGACGCTGCTCCTTTAAACGTTTTAGTGCATATGGAGTTTGATTTCTGAAAGAGATCAGTTTAACATCTCCATAGAAACCAGCAACAGATTATCATCAACAGAATAAATAACTAGTCTAATAAATTAAACAGGAGGCATGAGATCTGGAAACTTGATTACTGAAGTTCAACAATATTCTCCCATAAACTCTTCCAAGCCACCTTTAGGGTAGCTAGCAAAGTGGCAGCGACACACAGATAAAAAGGTAGGTGGAAGCAGGCAGGACTTCTGAAATGAGAAGTCCGAAACCTCCGCAAGAAATTATACCACGCTGACAGTCAGCAAATCAATAGAGGAAATAAATTCATCAATGAAGTTTTGGGAGAGACAGCTACTCTTCCAGGGAGCGAGCTGCCAGGACCCGCTGTGCAGTGCAGCGCGGACAGGAGGTGGCACACAGAAGGTGGATGTGCAGCTCCTGAGAAGTTTCACCTTCCCGACCCTAAAGAGCAGGAGGGCTCTGGTCGATCGATCAAACCTGCCGTGATTCGGAGCAGCCTCCGGCCGCAGCCGACCCCTTAAAGTTTGCCCCACAAGTTGCCCGCCGCACAGCCAGGCGCTCACGGCGACGGCCCCGAGGCAAGCGGCAGCGCCAGTCCCACGCCCGCCCGAGCCTCTTGACAGCTCGCTGGCCGTCCCGGGCCGCCGCCGAGCCCGCCTCAGCTCTGCGCCCCGGCTGCCTCTCGCTCCTCTTCTGCTCCCCGGGACTGTTGTTCCGCGGCCGGCGGCGCTCGGGGCCCCAGCACGGCACCGCTCCGCGCCTTCCCCGTCCGCGCCCCGCGCCCCCGCACCGGCCCGGCTTATGAGTGACGGCTCGGACACCTGTTCCCCGTCCCCAGAGCCTCCAGCGGGGGCAGCCGCTCCCCCGGGAGTCCCGGACCGTGCCCCCCTCCCGCCACCACCC
>WAAG01066205.1:28484-48666 GCA_013390105.1 Tichodroma muraria
CCGCCCGCGCAGCGTCCCGGCCCTCGGGCTGCTGGCGCCGGGGCCGGGGCCGGGGCCGGGCGAGAGCGGACGGGCTTACCTGCACTTGGGGCTGCTTTGGTCGACTTTCCAAGTCAAGGGAAATGTGTGTGTGTTTGGGATGGAGGCAGCAGCGCGCATGCGCCATCAAACTTGCCCTGATCCCGGATTTTTCCTCCTCGCGCTCCCCTTTGCTTTGATTATTGAATTTTCCTATTTCTAACAGGAGGGCAGGCGTCCCGCAAAACCCGGCCTGGAGCCCCTGCCGCCCGCCCCGGCCCGCCCGGGGTGGGGAAGGGGGAGCGGCGGGAGGGGGCGGGCACGGAGCGGACTCGGTCTCCTGGCAGGCAGGGCAGGCAGTCAAGGGAGAGGCGCCTGCAAAACCCGGACCGGATTGCGCTCCCCTGGCAAGGGAAAAGGCAAGAAAGTGTCCCCACTCCCCAGCCCACGCGGGCAGCTGCCTGTCCCCTACTTTGTTCCTGCACCAGCGATTCCTCTTCTCCATCTGTCCTCCTTCCCAGAGAACCACTGTAATTTTTATAAAATTTTCTATTTTGCAGCCCGCTGACCCCTGTTCACCTTAGTTCCCTGAGACTAAACTCCATGGAGATGACAAATCACTAGGTTGTGTGTACTGCTTTATTGTCCTGCTGCTTTTTCTAGGCATGATGTTTAGTTGCTATTTTACAAACTTCTAAACTTCAGTACTTTTCCTTTGCTAATGTTCTTTGTCTGGATTTCACTCAAGTTTAGTGATCCGTTGTCTCAGATCTACAACTGTAGTATTTCTCAGTTTGGCTGTGCTGGCTTTGCTGGCAGTTGCACACAGGACTAACTTTTGCGGGTCTGGATCCTAGAGAAAATGCCAAAGAACAAATGTGCAAGCTATGAGCAGCCTTATAGACTGGGCTGGTTTTGCGAGATGTCTTTTCAGGATCAGAGACAAGAGTTCTCATGCACCTGAATTTCCAACAGGCAGGCATCACATTTCTGTGTTAAACTACTTTCCCCAGCTCCACCTTTTGTTTCACTGAGACAGTGAGTATACGTTACAGTTATGTGTGCACATTTTGTGGTGGCGATTCCAGAGAAGCATCTGCAGAGACCTTTTCCTTCATGCCCTAGTTGCCTTTACAGGAGCCAAGAGCCTGGGCTCACTGGCACCATGCACTCAGCACACCCACACAGAAGCCCTTGCAGGAGTGTCTTGCTCTTCCCATGTGCTTCCCTGTCTGTGTCTGTCTCCACCTGTTGCCTCTTGTCTGGTGTTTACACCATCAGCTCTTTGGGGCAGAAACTATGGTTTTGCCCTGGATTTGTCAGTGCCTTGAACAATGTGGCCCAGCTCCATAACCACAACTCCTATGTGCTATTGCTACACACATAAATAATATTAATTAATAATAATAGGCTAATTCCTCTGATTTTGATGTGACTACTCATGTGAGTAAAAGTGACTCACATACATGAGCGTTTGTGGGACCACTGCCAGGTCTTGAGCTTTTACTGTGAGTCTTCCAATATTTGGTGTTCTCTTCTGATCCTCAGCTCCTGGAATGACTTGTTTCTAGCACTTGCATTTACACAAGGACAGTTGGAAATGTGGCCTAGTGCTGTCAAAAGCCTCAGAAGCCAGAGAACAAATAGGAAACTTCCAAAGAAATAAATTTTTAATGGCTTTTGCAAAAATCCTGTGATTTGGCAGCTCAGGGAGGAGTGGAGTCTGAGTCATGAATTTTGAGCAGTCAAGTTTAGCAATATGCATCAATTGAGTTAAATATTTAGGTCCCTGTAAAGACTAGACTTCTACTAACCAGGCCAAACTTATAGTGCAGAGACATATTTTGTGGAAATAATGTTTAAAGTACTGGTGTCTTTACAAAATCTGAGGTTTTGTATATTTGCATATTGTTTGGGATTTGTCATTCTGTAGTTATTTATTTTTGCCTGTTAACAGTAAGAAAGCAGGAAAAAAGGATTGAAAAATGAAAATGGGATTATTAAAGTAAATAGTACTGTGTAAGACTGTTATAATAATTGTGGGAAGTATTTATAAATTGCTGAAAATGCATCCGGCAAACTTCTTGAATTTGGTATGCTGGAGAGATGCTGCCAGGTTAAAACCCACGTGTTTTTGAAAGTAAATGTCCCAACTTCTTCTTACAAGAGCAAAAGACAGCAGGTCCCAAGCTATGAATTCTTGCTTATGAGACATCCCTGAAGAATGAAGGGTTGGGAGAATAGGGCCCTTTAATCAAACCTGCGTTGTCGCTTTTAATTGCATTTACTTACTATTTTCTCTTGTTCACATTTTTGCATTTCTCTCATCTAGGGTATTGAATGCAGACTGAATGGTCTTCCTTCTGTTTGGAAGTTTTCTAATTTTGAAGTGCTGTGGAGCTGGCCTAGTTAGGAGGAGCACTTGGGTAAGTGTTTTTGAGGTGGTCCTGTTTATCACCACAGATCTCTTCTGCCTATACTCCCCTGCATGTGGTGGGAGGCTTGGACACTGTAAGAGCTGTGCCTCTGACAGCTTTGAATCTCCTTCCAGACNATGTTCACTCTACGAGCCCCAGAGTGCGCACCTCCTCAGCCAGATAGAATAGGAGGTAATGACACCTTACACAGCCTGTTCTAGATAGAAAGAAAATAATTTAGCAAATTGCAAATGATGCATACTTAACTATTTATGCAGCATCTTCCTGTCATCAACCCAAAGCAATTTTACTTCCGTGTTGAACAGTGGATGAAAATGTTCTATAGATTTAACCATTGCAGGACTTCCTTTTAAGTGGTGCAGTAATCTCTCTCCAGCTAATTTAGTGTTGTAATAAGGCACCACCCTCACAAGTCCTTTGTGTTCTTGTGTCAATACTGCCCCCAAACCAAAAGTGCTGGCATCTGCATCTGTCAGAAAAGTGGGTCTGAAACACAAGACTAAGAAAGGAGCAATATGGCCATCAGTGGAGCAATATGGCCATCAGCAGGGCAATCTCGAAAGCCTTTTGCTAATTCTGAATATACCCAATTTCATTCAGATTTCCTCTAAAATGTGATTTACTTTCTCAAAAAGCCCATGATATGGTTTAACAGCACTGGAAAATTCAACAATAAACCTCAAACAGAAGCTGACTGAGATGTATCTGGCAAGCCAGAATGCTTCAGTACAGGTTCAGTTTTGTTCTTGCCCATCGGGGTTCCTTGCCTACTGCTACTGCTCAGGATTCCGCTTGAACTAGATCATGTCTTTCATTGGGATTGAAGATCCTTAACCAAAGACCTCTCGGGAAAATGCCTCTCAGTTTTGCTCTTTTCTGTTTCAAGCACACAACACAACATGGACAAAATCCAATAGGAATCTTGGACATTATTTTCATTTCCTTTCTTCTTATGATTTTCTTTGCTGGCATTTACTAAACCTGTGAGACCTTACACAGTTATGGTTCCCATCTTCAGTAGTTCCTGCTTGTCTGAACATTTAACAAACAGTTCAGTTGCACAAGATCATTGGCAGCTCAGGTTCCACATGCTCCTCCATCTCCAAAGAGGTTTCATCTATTCCCAGCCTTTCTTTGGCTACCATAGCATGTAGTGATGCCATTGTAGTCACTGCCCTTGAGGAGAGGACATACTGCATACTGCAAGCTTAGTGCCCATAAGACATTGGTTCTATTGAGCTTCATATTTCAAATGAATTTCCATGGACTGAAGTTGCAGGACACATTTTATGCTATTTATCATTCAGCAGTTAGCAATAATAGCATCCAAACTCATTATTAGGTCAGCTGCTGTCCACAACTCTTGGTTAAACCAAGAAATTTGTCTCTTAAGCCTAACTTCATAGAAGTTGTTTTGCTTTTGCTCAGAGCCCTCATTTCCACTGTGGAGTGGGGTGGGTACACCTGTGTAGACATGCAGGACATGGTGAGTGTCTGTCAAATCCCCTTGTGAGCTGCGGGGCGGCAGTGAGATGTGAGCATGAGGAGGTAATACAAGCCATTCAGCACAGAAGTGAACACAATATTTAGAATGATGACAGGACAGCTGTTGGTCAAGCATACAGGCTGCATCTTTACTGCAGAGTAGAGGTTAACGTATTTTATTCACACTCAGCACGTACCCCAGCACACTCCATCTGGCTATGCTGTGCAAGTGCAGCCTGAGAAAACTACGTACCCTTAAAAAATCATTCACACAAGAAAAATTATGCTAAAACAACATGAGAAGGGAATGGATTAAAATGACATTAGCAGAGAAATACAAGCTGAGGGTTCTAACTTTGTCCTCAGGTCACCCTCCTTTTAGTAGAAGGGAGAAAGAAGGACTGCAAAGGTTGTTCCTGTAGCTCTGAGGCTCACAGCAATACTCAGGCTGAGATGCCTTGTTCCCACCCACTCGGAGCAGGCGACATGCTTTCCATAGGCCTACATGCCACATTAATTCCTCAAAGCGGCACTTAATCTCTAGCAAATGAGGAGCTGGACTACCAAACTGGACTGAACCAGTCACCTATCCCATGTGGACTACCCAAGAGCCATCAGGCCTCAGGAGTGACATTTTCCAAACCCAGCGCAGACCAGGGTGTTGTCCAGGACCTCTGATCCTGCTTCACAACTCACTGGAAGAATGAAGAAATCACTCAGACATACACTATAAAAAGCCTGTGTATTTACTTAGTTTCATAATGGAAAATTAAAAGTAATTGCAGAGGAGGAGGAGGCATTTTTTCAGTTGCAAGTGCAATATTATCCACTTCCGTATTTTGTCACTGGAGTGGCATAGGTAATCAAGGAGTATCATGTGGTCATTTTTTGTCAAATTTAGTTGCCTTTTTGTCACAGGCAACTATTTCTTTGCATGCACCCATTTCAGAAGAAGAAATTCGTTAGATCCCCATCATACCCTGCTCCAAATCCTCTGCACAGAGGAGGCATTGCTTCATACTGGCAGTACTGGGGCAAGAATTATTTATATTGAAGAGGATCAGGCTCTGCATTTTGAAACATCTCTGCTTAGAAATATATATGATTAATATCAGTATGCAAGTATGTTATATAAATACTGAAACCTTGTGGACCTAATTAAAGGCCTACAGACTGATACTGACTTTTGGTTGGTATAAATAAGTGTGTAAAAGAATTTACCCTGCTCAGAATCTGCCCTTACCTGTTTTATTTGCCTCAAATATATACAAAGTTTCAAGCAAAAGACTTGACATATAACAAGAAACATCCTGCATTTAACTCCAGTTCTGCCCCAAAATTTCCCAGTGACTTCACTATTCCATGTGTCTGGGTAACATCCACTGGTTTGGGGCTTAGTCCTAAGAGAGAATACTAAAGGTAACAAATAAATACAGGAGAAAACAATAATAAATAATCAACAACAATAATAAAACTGGAATTCAAGTGTGAAGTATGTTTGTAATTGTCTGTGTTAGAAAATAATCAACTAAATAGCAATAAATAATAAAAATTTATATTAACAATTCATTTGTGCTGATACAGACCTTCAAGTTAGAGTTCATTATATTAATTTACTAATTAATTAGGCACTACATCACCTGGCACCTACGTAGATTTTATTACACTTTATGGATGGAAAACCTAAGAGTCTTGCCTAGGGACACAGTGAATCAGTGGCAGAGCTGGACACAGAGCTGGAATATCCTCCACAGCTCTAAGTCTGTTTACAGCATAAAGTTGCCCTGATTTTCTGACTAATTTAGTTCAGCAGATGCAATTCTCAGTGTGGGGACTTCAACTTGGGTGCAAAATGGAGTTATTTTGTTTGAACTGAAATCAGTTCTTAATTATATCAAGCTAGTTATATAAAGGCAGTTTTAAAAATATCCTTGTAGGCATCAGCATTTTGGGCTATTGACTTAAAAACACACCTTTAGTTTAAATGCTGCAATTTTCCTGATAGGTCCCGAGTCACAGCAGTTCTTTAGGTCCCTCCCTTCAGCATTTCACTAGCAAATGTCACCTGCTGAGCTGAGATGTGCAATTTTGAGTGTCTCCAACTAAACAGTGCAACTATTGGCCCTGAATTTGGTTGAAGACAGAGCTAGTGCAATTTATTTTGGCCTTCTAATAAATGGTTTAAAATTCTTCAAAGTCAGGATTTGCAACCGAGTGTCAATTGCTTAAGGAGATGCTGTAAGTGCCCGGAGCTGAGTTAATGACAAGACAATCACCCTTCCTCACTCTCTCTCCCAGGTATCACAGAACACTCTATCAGGGAACGTTTATTGGTGGACTTTTATGAAACTGAGCCACTTCTATTTGGTGACCCGTACCTATGTCCTGAGCAAGAGGAGGTGACTTGATTATCTCTGTCTTGCTCAGTGTCTCTGCAGGTCACATTGGCACTGGGACACAGACACAGGGACTCCTCGGCCCTCTCCCTTTTCTAGCAGTGCCAGCCTGGCAGGATAGCCTGGGAGTTTCGCACTGGCCCAGTCAGATGGAGGCAAACCAAGGGCTGTGTAACGAATGCAGGAGAACTGCATGGGATAATGGGAAACATTATTTATAGCCTGAATGCAGAAAACCTCCCTTTCCTCCCCCCTCATCAACAGACAAACCCATGTCCAGTAATGACAAAGTCATTACCTTTTTATTATTTTTCAATAGGATTTAGATGCAGCGTGTCTGTTCCTTACAGGCTGATCTGATGGCTCCGGTATCTTGTCACCCTGGGAACACTCATCTAAACGCACCAAGTGGGTGTGGAGTCACCAGCCATGCTTTAGAAAATTTGGGCCTTACCCTCCCAGAAGCCTATTATCTCACTTATTAAGGGAGAATTATAATGTTTCCCTTCCTCCCGAGAGTCGTTTGGGACTACAATAAAGGCCCTGTGAGAACTGCTGCAAGATCAAAGCAGGGATCCCGTTGGAGAAGTTCAGCATAGTGCTGTCCCTGATAAGACATGGTTTTGGGGCTCCTAATAGAAACAATGGGGTTTTCAATAATTTTTTTTTTTCCTAGCACAAATGTTATCCTTGAGAAAAATATTTTTTTCATGTAGAAATCCTAAAATTATGTGATCCTCAGATACTGAAAAGGCTGAAATTCTTTTAGATTTGATGCTTTTCAAGCTTTCCATCCTATGAGAAGTCCCTATTCTGACATGCTTTCGCTCACTATTCCACCACTGATCATTCTCTGAAAAGCTTCCTCCTTCACCTGCTGCCACTCTGTAACTCCAATCCTCCTTTTTTTCTTGCATTTAATGCCATAGCATGCTTTGTCTTTGTTTCTATGCTTTGTAAATATCCTTCCTTCACTTTGCATCCTCAACAAGACCCCTCTGTGTGGGTCTGATAACCCACGTAGCACCCATGTCTCTGGGATTTATTTTGAGATCTGCTACTTGTTTATTTATTTCCCTTTTAGCACAACCAGCAAGGCCTGTGTGGCAGGAGGGTGAAGGGAGGTGATTATGGGAGACTATTTCCCCTCGCTGCTCATTCATGACAAACAAAGAGCAGTGATTGATGATTAAAAATGCATTCTCTGGGCTTGTTTTCTTTTGTTTTGCCATTATGGAGATATTATAAATACTGAATACTAATCAATCCAGACCTGGCGGGACCTTACAGACCTTCTACAATCCCAGGGCTTTGCTCTTCCTTATAACCTCTGCAGCTTTCTCCTCCCTCCTTTGTTTCTAAATGACAGACCTCCATCACAACCAAAAAGGATTAAGTTAACTTTGGATGAATTTGGACTGTCTGGGCTCTCGCCTCCGCCAAACACCCATACTCTCCCCTGAAAGGATAGTCTCTATGCTAAGGCACCCGGGCAATTCCATGCCCTTTTTTTTGCCCTGCAGTGGGGTGGAAACAGGAATTGATTCCTCAGATCAAAGGAAAATTCCTGTTATTTAGGAAGCCCAGAGTGCCACAAATTTGCTTGCAGAGTGGATGCTTTGTGGGGAGGAGAAGAGGTCAGGAAGTCTCTTCTAAAAAACTCATTATTCATAGCAGTAAGGCTGGATTTCTCCGTGGGCATTTCTGTGCAAAAGCCAGGGTGCCACATCTGATTCTGCAACATTACACAATGTCCAGATAAACAGCAAACTCTGTGGCGCTTGCATTCTTTTATCTTTATTCAGTCAAATTAACTGCTTTCTTTTTCCCTTCCCGCACCCCCGCCCTTGCCTCATTCTCCCTCATTCATGTAAAATAGAGACACGCCACGCTGGCCTCTGCAAAAAATTGATCAAAATCATCTATCCCAATGGAATGAGAGGATTTCTCTTCACTTTGGCCTAAACTACTACTTTTCTCTAATCAGCTATTTCCTGTGAGGTTTTTCCAGTGTTCTGCCAAAGTCAAATAATATTAAATCTCCCGTACAACAAAGCTCTGACTGAATCCAGTGTGAGTGCAGTTAGGTTGAGGCTCAGCTTTTGCTGAAATCCCCCCAGAGAGCAGAGTGAGGTTCCTCTTCTGCTCCTGACTGCACATGGACAGACCTGAGGTGCTGATGGGGACACCAGGACACCAGCAGAGTGTAACAGCAAGCAGCACAAGGGTTTGGTTGCCTGTGTAGCTCAGATTACAGAAAATAAAATACAGTGGGCACTGACATGGGTTTTTCTTAATATGCCCAGGAATAGCTGAGCTCAGCTGAAACGTATCAGGAAGAAGGAAGAGAATCTGAGCTGGGCTAGCAAGAAATTTTAGTCTGAACCATATGGCAAGAAACTGCAGTGTGTTCTTATCTTGAAGCCTGAGGATTTATTTTACGCACATAATTCCCTGATCATCTTGCTGTAGCATCTCTTAGGAGGAGGGTGTTACACTAACCACCACTGCTGTAAGTCGACAATCTCTCTATCATCTTAACTTTCTTAAATAATTTTAAATATATATCTGTGTTCATGAAACATCAGGGGCCTGATCCCATTGAAGTCTGGGGAAGGACTCTAATCAGTTTGAGTAGGCATTTGGATCAAGCCCATAGACACTCATTACTTTTTTCTTTAAGTGTATTGTATCTCTGTAGCACATCTTTGCATGCTACTCTTCTGTAGTACACCCAGGATCTTCCTCTCCCTTTGAAATCTGTGATTTTCTTTTCTATGAGAACAGCATTTCTCTATAATCTGTGTTCAAAAATGAAAGCCACTGCTTGCAAGTAATGAGGGACACCAAAATGCTGATTTTTAGCCAATACACTTTATCCCTATTTCCAAATTTACCTCTTCCCCTCTTCTCAGAGTAGTGTGAAACCAACTCAAAGTGAAGGGGACTTCGCACCAGTAGCGATAATTAAATATGCTTCAGACTTTTGAGTTTAGCCTCAAGTCTGCAAGCCGCCTTCAGCTGCAACGTAATTACAATCAGTTCACCAACAAATTCCGTTTGCAGACTTGTTTCATGAGATTCAGCACACGGACTGATCGAAGCCACTCTTTGGTGAGCCTCTGCAATGCAATGGTATCTTTACAAAGTAGTCTGTTCAAAGGAAAAATATTTTCAAACATACACACTTTCACCCAAAGATCCTAACTCATCTGGCAGTTTGTTTCAATGATACCACTTAGCATAAGCTTGGCAGAGACAGAAATGCATGCGTATGCATGTCTGTTTGTATATGTATGCACATGTCCTACACCCACCCACACCACTTACTAATCCACTGGCTGATGTATTTATGGCTAGTTTGCCTGCAAACCACTGCCCTCCGAGGAGCTCGCAGCCACCTCCTGCAACCATGGCACACGCTTGTCTCAACAGTAAAACCTGCACCTCAGAAAGAGAAAAGATTTTGTTTATAAACTGTTTTAGGCCAGTGCTCTTTATGCACATGTGAAGTCCAGACCAGACACACTTTTTGGCAATGCTACCTTTGAGGTGTGCTCTCCTTGCTGCCTAGTTCATGCACCTCCCAGCCCATTACTCTGCAGTCACAGTGAACTCCCAGAGGCCCCAGGGACAGGAGGACCCCACTTTCCTCTCCCTTTAGCTGATGGCCTCTCTTCTCTCTCTTCTTCTTCAGATTTTTCTTATATTCTGAACTCTCATGAAAAACAGGCCATGCTTGGGGTTACATAGCACAGCAAAGCCAAGAAGCATCACTCTGAAGCTGGATTACAGCATGAGCCTGGAACATTTTCACTAGAAAAATTAATCTAGAACTTGAAATTGAAGAGAAGACAATACGGCCAGGTCCCGTCTGGATTGATTTGCTTAGACTAGAACAGAGGCTGGGGTGATTCTTCAGCCCATGATATTAAAGAGGTCAGGGAGAAAATCACACTGGTCCTATGAATAAATGAATTGGATTACAGAGTATGACGACGCTGCACAGTACAATGCTGGTTAAAGATACCTAAGCTACTGCTGAGTAAGTACAGCAAGCAGTGGAAAATTATACCAGACAGATCCCTGTACTATAGAGCCATACTCTTCTGATGTCAAGCTACTCAGGTGTCTCTAAAACTGTGAGGTGTACATATGTACTAAACACTGCAACTGCAACTTCAACTGTTTTGTCACTGTACCTCAACATCCTAATCTGTAAAATTGGAGGGAGGGGCAGAGAAGATCACTGCTGCTATATTTGGAAGGAGCTATGAGACTTATTTGATGTTTTTTAAGAGCCCTGGAACCTCGGAGAAGGGCAATTTATTGTTCTTATTTTCCTGTGATCACACTATTCCCACTGGGATTGTTTATTTCTCAGCTCTGGGTTTCAATTTATTTATTTCTCATTGTGCTCTGGGTTTTCACACAGAGCAATTTCCACTAGCAAAGACTGAAGGGACTATATTCCCTTTCTGGCTTCAACTTAACAAATGTACAGGCTGATAAATCCTCTTGTGAAAATCCTACAGGGTGAAGCAAGCTACAGATCAAAGGGAAGGAACATTTGTCCTCTAGTATGCTACCAATACCAGCAGAACCTCCTCACCTTCATAAAATGATCCTTCATAAAAGCTCATGTCCTACCCTCCCACTCTCAGTTCCCAGATCCAGACTTCTGACTTTGCCACACATTTCTGCCACCCAGATCTGACAGTGTAATCTGGTTCTATTGGCATTGAAAGTTCAATTTCCTTGTGAAAGACATATCTGAGAGCAGCAGGAAATAAGGAAGCAGATATAATAGTACTGGATCCCAGGCTGGCTGGTATGTGGAGCTACAGGTCCTTTGTGAGTTTTGGGGGAAACCCCACCCAACTCCACCTTCTAGCTCCACCTGGGAATGCCATGCAGAGAGCAGCCACCTCAGTGCACTCTCAGGATACCAGATCTGGGCAGACTTTGCTTGTCTCTGCTTTGGTCTAGCTCCAGGTAGCTCTCCTTCCTGCTCCAACATCACAAACATGCTGTATTTGAGACACCTAGGGAAATACAAAGGTCACTGCACCACTGTGTGTGAGTACAGAGCTTGTTCCAAGCAGCAGACACACCCAGCACACCCAAGGACCTGCTCCCATGTGGTCTCCATGCAATGCACTCAGTCCTGGGAGAAGCTGAAAGCAGGCCCTCCATAACACCAGCTCAGTCTAGCTCCTTCTACATGCTGGAGCCATTACTATAAACAACTGAGGAATGATCCCAGGCCCAGTCCCAAAGTCCCTCCTCTAATTCAGATATCAGGGAAGGTGCTGAAGTTGAATTTATACAAAACTTGACCAAAGGAATCGGGGAATAGCCTTTGGATGTAGAAAGACTGGGCCGTTTATATTGCCAAAGTCAGCAGGGTATTTTAAGTGGGAAGTGTCTGATGTCTTTATATGTTCCTTGGTTCTACTGCACATGGCAGCCACAGGGCAGAGGAGTAGCTAAGCACTTGCTTAACCAGAAGTGCTGGAAAGGTCCCAAGTGGTATCAAAGAGTTTTGAGTAACTGTTGAACCATCTGCTTTCGGGGGTGTATCTCCCATTCTTAAGATCTGAATCATGATTCAAAACCCCAGATAATCCCTTCAGTGTATTTAGGGGAAAACTACGAATTTTGGTTCTATGCAAACTACATCTATTCTCTGTTATTAAACTGTTTCTCTCTGGGACCATTATGAAGTAATCTGAGTGTCCACAATTGATTCATGTACTTGAAAAAGTAGATAATAATGTCATGAAAATGTGTAGAAAAGGTTTGGAGCTTGCCAGTACACTAAGGGTATGTACAGATTATCTCAAGTGGCTGAATTATTACAGCTCCCCAGATGAGACACAGGACCTGACCATACTACTGAGCAGTTGAAATGGCAAAGTAAAATACATTTGTCTGAACTAACATAAATACCAGCATGGTTCAACCAGGCAAATTTTACTCTGGAACTGCACTGATAATTACTGTAGCAACTTTACTGGTTACCTATTAAACTAAGGTTTGACTTGAATCATACCCTTATACCCATAAATTTCGTTTGGTGCTATTGGAGACACACTGCTTTTCCGTGGACTGAAATAGTTTATTGGTTTCAATGGCTTATATGATAAACCAGGTTATATAATAGTGCATATCAAACTGTGTCCAGCAGACTTATAGCTAGATTTTATTATCCTAACTTTAGTTGAAGATCCCTAAATGTTAAACCTCAGTCTCCCTAAGACTTAAAGCACACTTAGTCGATGAGTGTGCAAACCAGAGCAAACTGGGGTAACTTCCTGTAGGTGAATGGAAATCTAGTGCAAACTTTGCCTCTTGTTATTAAAATTACACTCTCTGATAATCAACACTTAGGACAAGCATCTCAAAAATGACTCCGTAATTTCAGGGGCTCAGTGGGAACAACAGTTGGGAATCCTTGTAGGCACTTCCATAAAAATACCCCTATGAGTGTAGCTAAGATGGAGAAGACAATTCAGGTAAAAAATTAAAAGGAAAACTCTAGAAAGCTTTGGTGAGACACAGCTGCTAATCAGCCCAGAAGGGTGGGGAGGATAATTTATTGCTATAAAGTGGACTTATGTTCCTTTACCTGTGAATGTTATCATCTTTGATAAGCCATATGCATGCATATTTTATATTTCTATGTTAAAAAGCAAAGTACAATCTTATAACGAAAGAAAAGCCCAGTAAGTACAAGGCCAGGTTGCCCATGGAGGCAGGGGTGTGTGNTCAAGAAACACTCCTTCCTCCCTGCCAAAGACCCTGCCTTTATAGCATGGTCACGAGACAGAGTTACTATAAACATGGCCTTCTAAAGCCACCAAAAAGTTCAGCACCACTTGCAGGAAGGATCAGTTTACACCATCTAATTTTTCTGTCTGACTAAGATATTAAATCAGATATCATTTCCTGCTCACAGCCCATTTATCCATTCAACCAAGCATTCTCCTTGTCCTCTCCTGGATTACTTCTTGAACCTTTCTGTCCCCTTTCTCTTTTCTGTGTTTCCAATGTGCTCACCATTTTCCCCAAAAATCATTTCTCCTGAGCTTTTTCTAATATGGAGCTGAACACCTTCATAGGTATCTGCAATTCTCTTTGGCCCAAATCCTGAGAGACCCATTCTGTTTATATTCCAGAAAGTTCCTGTCATTAGCCACTGAGCTTCTAGCACACCTTGGGATCTGACCAGCAGAAGAAGTTCAGCTATCCTATGTGCAGGGAGGAGAGGAAATCGGCCAGATTCCAGAGACAGGGGTAGACTCAGTGTCCATTGGTGATGAGCACACAAAACCTCTACCACAAGCAGTGAGGAGCGGGAGTGTTCCGTGAAATGCACATTTCCGTGAAATGTGCATGTCTGGGGGAAGCAGCACTAAATACTGTTTCCTGCTGTACTCCTGTGCTCGTACAACACTGAACAATTTCTGGGCACAGGACAGCTGTTGCTGCAACCAGAGAGACAATAATCAAAACACTTAGGAAAGGCAAGGAAAAGGATTCTAGTTTTAAAAGAGTATGGGTTAACTCTGTGGTGAGAGAACAGTCTCATCAAGCGCCTGCAGTCTATATCGGTCAGCTGGGAAACCTGGTGGGAATCAGGCTAGTTGTGCCTCTCTGGGAAGTGGAGAAAGCTGTGTGTGCTGCCCATACAACCACACTGCCCACAGAGGGCAACAGTGCTCAAAATATTTCAAGATGGGCAAAGTTTTATCAACCCTAGCCCCCCAGCAAAGGGCAGCTCTGATCCAGACACCTGTCCACTCACCAAGTGTGAGTTCAGTTTATTCTCAACAGGTCAACTTGGGGAGGCTTCCTTCAGGAAATCTATCACTGGTTTCAGATGGATTTTCCAGCTTCCATAGCCCAGACCAACACAGCTTGCAGTGGACAGTGGTGGGTGTCTGCTGCTCTCTCACTGTGTCATGGGGCCGGAAGGAGGGGGTGTCCTGTTAGCTTATATATTGTGACTTTGCAGCTCCTTGGATGATCCTGACTGGAATTTCACTAGTCCCAGTAAAGCTCCCTACAGAGAGAAAGGGGAAAGAGCTCTGTGCTCTGTTTCCCCTCCTGCACCCAAACATGGTATCTGCATCCAGGGAACAATGACTTAAAAAGGACTTCAAAAACAGGCATTATTTGTCATCTGGAAGAGCTATAAAAAGAAACACTTCTCAAGTAGAGAGTGTGAATACCATTACTTTACAGATTCAAGGGAAAAAAAGCAGATAACCTTGGGGAGACCCGACCTTCAAACAGGTTCAAATTACTTTACCACGTTTTCCCTTCCTCTCTCCAACACAAACACAAGATTACATACATGTAAACCTCCTCACACGTATATGCTCCCACATAAACAGAAGTTTGTAGACATGCATTTATCCTCTCTTACACACACACACACGCGCGCGCGCGCGCGCGCGCACACACATGCATGCACACATGCACACACGCACACACATAAAACCTCCTGTCCATGCTCATATGTACAGGCACTGGCCCCCATTCACATTTCTACACATTATTCTGCACTGTAATGGCACTGTCATTAGTGCACACACACACAAACCATAAAATGCAAACACAGTATGATAACTGCAGAAGAAAGACTGGACCTCTCAATTCCATCACTGTTGGGATTTATTTTGGAAATTAATTCCAGTATTTATTCCAGACCCACAGTATTTTGATCATCAGAATATAATTATATGAATTTACGTAGTTAAAAACTGGACTACCTAAAAAACCTCAAAACAAAACAAAAATCACAAACAAACAAAACAAAAAGAGAAACAACAAAAATTATAAACAAACAAACAAACAAAAAGAACAAACCAACAAAATCAACCAAACAAAAAACCCAAACCAAAAAACCCTCACAAACCAACAAACCCTGACTTTTGCCATTTCCCATCCCTTCAGATCCAGCTTTCTAGGCAGTCTGGATCAGCAGCAGATCCTAACAATGCTTCCAGAACAGGGTGCATACCTGTCTGAGGAGATTTGCTAACAGTGCACAGATTCCTATCCAGAGCAGGACTTTGCTGGGTGTTGCTACTGTAGTCAAGCCCATTATTGGACACTGGAGCATATTGTGTGGCTGTTCTCCCAGGTATTCCTGGTTCTGTGACCAGCCACATTTATGTGCTTTGCATGCACTGGAGATATGATCCTCCATCAGCTACCCCACACATCCAGCTTGTGTCCATGCAAAATCCCAAAGCCAAGGAGGAGATTCAGAAATCTCCCTTAAATTCTCAGAGCTGGGATATGGCTACCCACGGTGTCCTTTTCTTGTCAGAATCAACTGAAGCAAACATTCTTCCCTACAACTTTCAACATCAGCTGAACATTCTGCTCAGGTGGAACCTTCTTATGTCCCTGGCAAGGCTGACAATGATGCTGTCTGCTCTTCTACTTCCTTCTGTGCATGTACCTAAAGTTCAGTGCACAAAATCAGCGGCCTTATTCCCTATATTGGCACCATTACTATACAGTGATTTCAGTTAGAGGTATAAGTGTTCAGCAGCTCAGACACCCAGATTCCACCGGCTCACCTCACACAGAGATAGGCAGTGGTAACTTCCTATCGTGGCCTTTTATCTCAAAGTCACTGTACTGAGGCACATGAATGTGGTTTATGTTTTGAAAACAAAATCTTGTATGAAGAACAGTATTATTTCACATGTATATTGTCAGAGAAAAAGAATGAGGAAATGTTTTGCTTTGGACCATGCATTAAACCAGTGGCAAAGTAGGATGAGGAAATCAGAAATTCTGTTTCCCAGATCCTGCTGTAATCATTGGATTGTATACAATGTCCCTCCTTGCTAGGGAAAACACCTTTCCATAGAGGGGGAGTTTGGTGGAAGGTAGGGTTATAGCTGGCTATGCATTTGCTTGTAGTGCAGAAGCAGGTATGCCACTGTATATTTGATCTGGAACTTGCTCAGCTTAATTCCAAAAAATTGAATAACACCCATGCTGAACTCTTGATTTCTGTGGTTTAATTCTGATTTGCATCCTCAGAGAAAATGCAATGAAATCAATAAATTTACTCTATATTTTACCTATGGCCACAAATTCTCACTTTCACACTTCAGTACTTTGTGAATTTTGGTGGCACCTAGTAAAAATTTTCTGTCAGCTAGTAAAAATAGCCTCATTTGGGCAAAAGAAATCTATGAAAGAAATTAGTGTATGGCCATAGCTCTCAAACTGCAACAAGGAGGAGAAATGTAGGGGTTGATGTCCTGCTAGTATCCCCTCTGAGGTGGGAGTAAGTCTGGGCAGTACAGTGCTGGCTTTCCACAACTCACGTGTCTGGTCAAGGTTTGTCTGAAGAATGGCAACAGTAAAAGGTGAGTGTGAGAGTTCCCTGCCTGCCTCTCTGCCTGAAGTCACTGTTGTCTGGGAAAGACCATATTGGAATTTGAAAGGTGTGAGGTGCTCCTATGGCCATTGCAAAGCTGCTTTCTCATGCCATTGCACTTTCCTTAGGGGAAACATGAGCACCTAATGCATGGCTCCATGCGAAAGGGAAGAATTGAAGACAGACAGGTCAGTTGCTCAACTGCCTGTTTCTGCTGCATTCTGCAAAGAGAGGAAAGGCCTTTGCAGGGTCAGACAGCAACTGCAAAACTCAGGATGAAAACCCACCAGTTCCAGTCGCCTTAATACACACCCAGAAACCTCAGCTGCTGATTCCCCACAGCTGCTGCGGAGGGATCATAGAGCAAAAATCTACTTCTGGAGTGCTCACAGCAGAGGCTGGCTTGGGGCTGGGTGGTAGTCACTGGAGTGACAGCCACTCACATGGCCCTGCTCTGGCACACACAGCTCTCCACAGGGGCTCTAAGGCCCAGATTTTAACCTGCCCTTGGTGTCCTGAAAAGTTGAGATGATGGTATGTTTTCTCCGTAAGTGTTTTTTCTGTAAGTCACAGTGCAGTGTTTTCTCCACTGTTTTCCACAACTGAAACCAGCCAAGCCATCCAAAACCTGGTAGACTTTCTCAGCCCTGCTTTCTGTGGCAACAGTACAACTGTCCTTAGAGAACAGACTTACCTGCTCTTCAGTGGATTTGGCAAAGGCAGTGATTGTATTTTTGTATTTTTATTGCTCACTGCAAGAGAGGAATAAGGAAAATCAGGTGGTTGGAAGGAAAGAGAAGACATACTGTCAGGCCAGTCTACTGGTAGAAGCGTTTATGCTGCTGATCTAAAAGGTCTTCTCTTACCATAAACTTTGACCAGAGAGAACTGAGCTGCTGTGAAAATGAGAAGCAATGTCAAGTCTCACATGAAATGTGTCAGTGAGAAGAGTTGCCTGGACTCTGAGAAATAATTTGGGTCAGACAGCAATGCCTGGCCAGTGAAAATGTTCCTGCTGACCCAGACAGCAATAGAAATGTATTTACTGGCTTTTAGAGAGAGCAGTTACACACCATGGCCTGGACGACTCCTAAAATTACCAGTCTTGGTAAACTACTGCAGAAGTTGTTTCAGCTTGTAAAGCAATGGGACGGTCTCTCTTGGTAGGTCTGGCTGACTAGCAGAGAGCACCTTTTGGCTACAAAGTCAGCTGGAAAAGCCTGTGCCTTGTTCAGTCTCAGAGTATTTCCAGTTTTAGAAAAGAAATTATGTTGAGATCTTCACAATTTGTTCCAGAGGATGTGACAAAAGTTCTCCAGAAATCCTGTGAATGGCCAGTTCTGTCGCTGAGCACTGTCTGCCTCTCCTGGTATCACAAATGTGATAAAAATCTTGCAACAGAATAGCAGTGAAGCAGAAATTAAAAAAGAAAAAACATCCTCCACTCCAGTGCCTGACATTCTTTTTAGGATGCCAATAAAAGATAATGTTACCTGTAAAATGTGCAAGCTGCTTCTAGCATTGCACCTCCCTCCTCTCCTACGCCCTTCTTCTGAATTTGTGCTATCCCTACAGCAGACAGAGACTCAGGAGAAAAGAGCTCCAGGGCAAGAATGCCACAGACAGATCCTCACAACTAAATCAACTGTTAAAGGAAAAAGCAAGAGAGGTGCTAAGAATCCGAAAGCTCTACTGCCCACGCCATTTATAGCCTTGGTTGTTCCAAGGAAACTTTTGTACTCTCTGATTGAGTTTTGGATCAAGCTGTGAATATCTTAGTGAATATTCTAACATCCATGTCAAATATGGGACAGGTATGAGAAAAACTGGAGAAGATGAGGCTGGGAGAAACCTACTCAACGCTGCAGAACAGAACCAGTGTGTCAAACTCAGCTCTAAGAGCACTCCCGTGGCTTTTGTCTGTCCCAGTGTGAGCCATTTCAGCTGCCTCACACTCTTGAGCAGTCATAAGTTCAAGGACAAATGCTTCAATTTGCAAAATGTTTTCCAGAGGCATAAACTATTTGTCAAAGTGCTCAGAAAGTTTGGTTGTTCCTCCTTTTTGTTTAGTTTTCCCATGCATTTGGGATGCTCCTGCTACTGGGATCTCAGTATGTAATACAGATTAAATGACTTTGTGCTGATGCAGTGAATTTCATCAGAAGATCTCATAGCATTTGCAAATTAATTAATTAAACTCTCATGGCACCCTACTGCTAGTATCACCATCTTATTTAGAAGGCAACACAGGCATGGAGAAAGATCTGCCTTATTCTGGACCACCCAGAATATCTTCAGAAAAGTTGGAAAAAGAGCTCTGTGAGCCTGATGCAAAGTCCCTTCTTCAAGCAACTTGACCAATTCCTTCCCTGCCCATTATCACACAGGCTAAAGATCTTTGGTGCAGCCTAACACAGCATGAAAAGGTTCAGCAGAGTAGATTTTTGTGGGAGAATACAGAATTGCTTTGGGAAAAGCAAAACTTAAAGTATACACAAAGTATGATAATTAGGAAGGGTCCAGTGGGAAAAAGCAGAGGTTTATTCCTTGGTCTGAATTGAATTGTACAGATAATGCCTACAAGACTTTTCTTACTCTGGCAGAGGACACCTTGGACTTGAGCTCTGCTGCTTTCATCTGCCTTGCAGTGCCTCCAATGAATAGGATTTGTCTGAATGAAGAATTTTCCCTATGGGAAGCTGCTGTGGTGCCTTTAAGATTTGGAGTGATGCCCTCTGAAAGGGGAGCAAGAATATTTCAGAGGGACTCTATCCTTCAGGAAAAAAGCCCAAACTATGTCTTTCCAAGATGGGGTCAACTCATCAGCCCTTTATCTGGAAGCACTTACTACACAATTAATGGAAGGAACCCTCATCAAATGAGGGACAAATCATAAAATTAGGGAGATGGAAATTAGGCATGGACAAATGATCCAGGTGCAGGGGAGATTTATGGAGGAGGTTGTATTAGAGCTAATGATTTCTGCTAACGATCCTACAAAGTATAAAGTGGCACAGAGCCCACTCTCAATGGGATGAGAGAAAATCCTGCATGCAGAGTGAAGGGCATTCCTCTTGGGAACGGGAAGTTGGACTTACAGCACAACAGCAACATCAGACCACTCTCTCCATCTCTTAACCCAGAGATGCTGGGAACTTGCCAGCCAGAAGGCTGTGAGGAGAGTGGGAACCCCTCTGCGATGATGAAAGCCACCCAAAAAGGAACAGCTTTTCCTGGGCTTCTCCTTCAGCAGCTTCTAAGAATATCCTGTCTCAACTCTCAACACCATCTTCTTTCTCCTGAACATAGCTCCTGACACAGCACTCAACCAGATGGAGGAGGTTCCTCTGCCATCACCACCAAACTGAGCTGGAATCTCACTGCTAAAAATGTGGAGGGGAAACCTGGTCCTCCTCTCCTCTCCTCTCCTC
>WAAG01066208.1:0-16909 GCA_013390105.1 Tichodroma muraria
ATTAAGGTTGGAAAAGACCTGAAGTCCATCAGTCATCCCTTTGCCCTGCATGTCATCCTTTTCTGGAACTTTCTTTTTTTCTATTGCGTGTTTTTTGGGGCATAGGGGACTGGAAAAACATCAAGCTATCAAGCCACAGGTACCAGAGATTTACACAGCATAATGATGATATTTTGTACTCCAGCCTTTATTTCCTTGAGTTCTCATTTCCGCTCCCACCGTTAATTGGTGTTCCTTGGCACCCTTTCTCTTTGAGATGTGCTGGAAGAAAAGATTTATTGTTAGGTTTTATGCCTGTTAAAAAAACGGTCTCATAATTTTTTTGGCTTTTCATGCCACATTTTACAGTTAAACTTGGCAATTAATTAGTTTTTTCTGCAGTCTTCAGTTGGAATTTATTTCAAATTTTTGAGGAATCTTAATTCTTTCTATTTCTTTGCCCTGCTCTGCCTGCCGTGGGCTGGTTCTGGTTGCCAGTTCAGGAGGGAGTGCCTGGGCTCAGGTGCCCGGGCCATCTGCCCCCAGGCAAGGAGGGGAGGAGGAAGCCTCTGCAGCCTGGTGGATGCCAGACTGCAGGAGGCTGGGGCTTGGGGGGTTTTGTCTGTTTTGAACGGAAAATCTTGGATGCTTTTCTCTCCCTGCTGAGTTTATCTGTGGGGGCTATCTCCTGTAACGTGCCCTAAGGAGCTGGCTTTAAATTAATGGCATTTTTATTATTTGAAAATTAATTGCAAAGAAATACATTATCTCGACCTTCTTCTTTCTTTTGTGAGGTACAGCTATATATCTAAGTCAGGACTGGTAACAGCCTAATAAAAATTCTTGCATAATAATTTGTCTTATCAGATCTGTTTATTTTGATTATAATTTTATCAGGCTTTCTGGGCTGGAAATACTCCATCCAGGTGTCTGCAGGAAGCTGAAGGCACGTGCTTCTAAATTTAAGTCAAAGCAGTTCATTTGCTCTTCAGAACACAGATAATGGGGCAAAAAAATGCCAGAATATGAAAGGATTTCGAAGCAGCCATTTCAAAATTGAGACGAGAATAACAAGAAGCTCTTTGCTCCAAGGAAACAACTGTTGCTATTCCCTCGTGGCAGGCTTGGCACATGTGGCCAGTCTACAAAACTTTGGGAAAATGCAGTTTATACAAGGTCTGTAGAGGATTCCTTGTCTTTGGCAGTTGTTTTCCAAGGGTTCTGTTGCAGCCAGAGGGAGAAGCGGGTCCAGGAGGGGGTTTTGTGTGCTGGCACTGCGGGGTTGGTGCATTTTGGGTGCTCAGGGATTCTGAACAGGTCAGGAGGAACTTGGAATGCACGGCCACATTACGTGATGCCTTTATGGGCTGCAGATTTATCTCGGAAGTTGCAGGGCAGAAATCAATTAATTAAGTGAGGCACCCGGGCAGGGAGCTGGGCTCGTTTGGTCTCCGTTAAACAGCGAGTTCCGTGTGGCTGCCTGCATCCAGGAGAGCCAGAGCCAAGCAGGAGACTCCATTAGGGACAAGATGCTAATAAAATTGTTGCTCCAACTTTTTGTAGTTTACAGTTAACATCTCTGTGTGATGTTTTATTTATTTGGCGAATGAGTTTTATGGTTTAATTATGTAGCAGTGATTTATATGCAAGAGAGCTGGCAAGAGAAAAAGTTCCTCCTGCCCAGCATTTAAAAAAAAAACCTGTTTTCCCTGGCTTGAGAGATCCAGTAACTTCTTACCCATTAACTGTATTTTTTTCCTTTCTTTTGCCTAGTTTCTATGCTTGGTATTTAAAGGAACTTTTAAAAGAGTGCAGTCCTGCAGATATTTCCAGTGGTGGATTTGAACCTTGTATTTTAGGGTCGGCCTTGTATTTTAGGGTCAGCCTTGTAAGGTGCCTGCAGACATTACTGGACATTTTGAAGCATTGGCATAAACGTGACTTTTATTGAAATGTGAGGTATTACTTCCACCGGAATTTTGCTTGGGATGAATGCGAAGTTCCTGACTCTGCAGCCCAGCGCTGTGCTGGGTTCCCTGCCCTGCTGCCGGCCCCGGGGGGGAGAGCGGCGTTTCCTCTGCTGTGGTTATCCCTGTGTGGTCATTTCCGTGCCCTCACCTGTGGCTTCCCCGCATTTGCAGCCCGGAAGACGAAGAAGAAGATCAAGGGGCTGCAGCAGGGCGGCGCGGCGGGCGCGCGCGAGGCTCCGGAGGCGGCTGGCAGCAAGAGCATCGTGCCCGCCTCGCTGCCGCAGCTGACGCCCACCCTGGTGTCCCTGCTCGAGGTCATCGAGCCCGAGGTGCTCTACTCGGGCTACGACAGCTCCCTGCCCGACTCCAGCTGGAGGATCCTCTCCACGCTCAACATGCTGGGCGGCCGCCAGGTGGTCGCTGCGGTCAAGTGGGCAAAGGCAATCCCAGGTAATGCCCAGGCACAGGGAATGCTGCTGCAGCCTTCCTCTTGAACCTAAATCTGCTTTTGTTTTCCTTCAGAGATGTACAGATGAAGTTTTTGGGGATATCATGGCTCAGGTACTTCCGGAGCAGAAAAGCAGAAAAATTTGTGGATGCAAACATTTATTTACCACAAATTAGGTCATTCTACTTGAATACTTTGACCGTTGAATATTAAAATTCTTATTTAAATGGCTATTTGTTGTAAAAGTATGACGGAGTATTACAGATAATAATAATTATTATTGTTTGTATTAGGTCCATCTCCACCTCAGGTTAACAGAATGCCAGAATGCTTTGGGTTGGAAGGGACCCTAAAGCCCATCCAGTTCCACCCCTGCCATGGCAGGGACACCTCCCACTGTTCCCGGCCTCATCCAGCCTGGCCTAGGACACTTGCAGGGATCCAGGGGCAGCCACAGCTTCCCTGGGCAGTAAACAGTTATTTCTTGAATATTTTTAGCAATGAGGTTCTGTTTCTTCTGCAGCCCAGCGTCGCTGTGCTGGCTCATTGGGTCTGTGTTCATGGATGGATCTTTCCTGACTCCCCCTCACTGTCCAGCTCCAGGGTGGAAGTCAAGGTGTTATTTTCTCTCCAGCTCTGTTCAGACTGACTCTTACCTGGGCAAAGAGGGAGGTTTGCTGCTGATTTGGCTCCCACCTAAAGACACAGTGAGACACGGAAGAAGTGATGTCAGATCTCAGCCTTGCACGTGACACGTGGCATCTGTCTTGGAGAGGCCAGGGCCAAGGGGAGCTGAAGATGTTCCTACAGAACAAAGCCCACTGTTTATCTCTCTCACCCCGTCAGTGCTGTTCACTACCTGTTCTCAAAAACCCTGGCAAAAACACCTCCATGACGCATTGGTTGCCCAAAAATAACATCACAGAACAGGTCTGCCAGAAAAAAAGAAAAAAGCCTGATAATGAGATTTATGAGTCATAACTGTGTTCTCTTTGAGCATGGGAAATAAATTAACAGCGGGAAAGAAAGGCTGGAAAACTCAAATACATTCATGTCCAGCAGAGATGTGACTGGAGAGATTTGTGCGGGGTCTGGTTGACAAGGTGGGACAGGTTGGACAAGTTGGACTCGGTGATCTTGGGGGACTTTTCCAGCCTCAGTGATTCTGGCATTCTGTGTCAGGGCTGTTTGCATTGGGCACTTGTGCTGAATTAGCTCAGTCTGCTCTAGGAGAGGCTCACATGCACACACTTCCTTCTGGGACAGGTTTTTGGGAGACCATCTGGTATTCCCAGATCCAGATTTAGATTCCATTTTATGAAACGCTTCTCTGTTCATCATCTCTGCTGAGCAGTTTTTGTAATTAGCCAAACCCTTCAGGTCGGAGCTTACACTCTCAATGAAAATGCCAATCTTCCCTTTAATAGCTACATTAATAGCAACTATTCTTATCATTTTTATCTCCTTTCTTTTGTTTGCTGAGGTGGTTCCTCGTGAGTGTTTAATTTGTATATCCTGCTCCTGGTTGTAGCCCATCAGCCATGCTGACAGCACGCCAGTATTCCTTGCCAAACCCTTTAGTTGGGATTTCAAAATAACCTTTTCCTGGGAAGGGTTTGAGCACAGGTTTCAAGGTTTGACCCAGGAGGACTGGAATCACTTTGAAACCCTTTATTTGTATTGTAGAGGCAATAGCTGGTCATTCGTGGTGACTCCAGAGCCAGGGGCTGTGTTTAGACCCACCGAGTTTGTGACACGTTCATCCACTGGCTCTGTTGGCACAGCTTCAGGAAGCAGCTCTTTAGATGTTATGAGCTCTTTAGATGTCAGATGCTTCATAAAAATAGATAAAATCAACTTGCATTCAGGCTCTAATAATGCCTCCGTATGGCACGGTGGTTTCTTGGTAAGTGTAGGCTGGATCTGATAGGAGCTGGTGCTGCAAACCCAAAGCTGGTGGCATTTTCAGACTCTTTGAGGGACCAATTGTCAGGTTTTACTCATTTCCTCCCTGTTCAGTTGGCTCTTTTTTTGCTACATGTGAGATTAGAAGCAGTTAATGCTGGTAACTAATGCAGTACTTATTTTATAGGTTCAGTGTGCAGTTGTTGAATAAGAACAAAATTTGATATTAAATCATTTATTGTCTAGCAGACTGCTCTCGTGAAAAGGAGCTAACCCTGTTATTTTTGGAAGGCAGCCCAGTGAATTACAGTGTATGTGAACTGTAATTGTTGCCTTTTGTGATGTATCTGGCTGACCATCAGTTCCAGATAACCACACGCATGTGTACTGTGATTTTTTAATATTGCATCTCTTTCACTCCCTGTGGTACCAATGCACTGATAACACAGCAGTTGTGCTGCTCATAACCCTGCTCCTTTTCCAAGTCATGCAACATGTTGCATGTCCTTTGTTGCTTTTTTGCAGCTGACGCCATCCCCCCTCAATTGTTATTTCTCCAGGTTTCCGAAATTTGCACCTGGATGACCAAATGACCCTTCTGCAGTACTCCTGGATGTTCCTGATGGCTTTTGCTTTAGGCTGGAGATCCTACAAGCAGTCCAATGGCAACCTGCTGTGCTTTGCTCCAGACCTGATCATTAACGAGTGAGTAGGAGCTGCCAGTGCTGGGCTTTGCCTGGGGGTGGATCCCGGGGTGCTGAATCCTCCCAGACATCCCACAGCAGCCTCGCCTTCCCCACTTGTTTTTCTCCAGCAGCTTGCTTAGCATTTTCACTAAGTCAAACGGAAGGTAATTGAGATATTAAGTGTATTTATATCCAGAAGTTTTTGTGGGAGGTGTTTGTGCTTTAACATTCCATATTGTGACTGTTCCTGCACCATTCAGTAGAATCATTCATTTTATCAGAGCCAACACAGTCAGAGCTAAAAATATGCCTGGGATGGAGAGAAAAGTTTGGCAAATTGCGTAATGTTCTGTCTGTTTGGTGTATCAAAGTGGCAATATGGCCCTACGAGTTTGCCAGAGGGAAACATTTCTGTCTGATCTGATGAAATTAGGGCTGAAAAAACAAGGCTAAAGATGGAACAACCTGCCTGATTTATATTTTCTTATTGTCAACTTTCAAGCAGAGTTGAATTTGGTGGAATGTTTGAACGTTTTTTTTCTTGCAGCACACATTTCCTTGTATTTTTCCAGGTTTGTGTTGTGCAGTAATTCTGTGCTGTAGAAGAGGGGAAGAGGGAATTTGGGATTGTTGAGGTGATTGGATCTTACTTGTGTGTCTGTTTTCTGGTTTTGATGTGGTTTTAATGCCTTTAGCCTGCTTTGGTACAGTTTAATATTTTTGGTCCTATTTCTCTTCAAAAATCAGACCTCCCAAATATTTTCTGTGTTTTAAAAAAATATAATAATTGTTAAATTTTCTGTGGAATCAGCGATTTATATTTCATGTTTCCATTGTTCCCTTGGTTTTTGGGGTGTTTTTTTTTTTATTATTATAAATATTTTTCCAGGCTTTTGTAAACTGTAATCATTGCCTTATAATAATATTTTTTTAAAAAAAGGCTGAGGAGGAGATGGCAGGTGAGGGCCCATCTGTGTCCTTGTGTTTATTAAAGTGCTTAAAATGTGTCCCTGGAGCAGAATAGTCTCTGTGTGCTGGAATTGAAATAATTGATGTTGTCACTAAGTGCAATAACATCTAATTTGCTGTAAGTCAGAGGTCTCCTGCTGTTTTATCAGTGGATCAAAACCACAGAGCTTCAGTGCTAGGTGTTGGAACTCTTGAAAATGCCCAGAAATGAAAGGGTAATGCTGTTAGAGCAAACAGTAATTCCCAAATTCCTTCCAGCTACAGTTTGGTGAGTCGTAGATCAGAGTGACATTTGTTTCCAATAAAACACTGAGCGCTGCAGTCCCTTCCAGTGAGCGACAGGTTCTCCATAAAACTCTCTGGTCGTAACTTTTTATGTCCCATGCCTCAATAAAGCAGAGCCAGCTCGGGGTAAAGCCTGACAAACACCGAGTGAGACTTGAGAGCCCTGCAGGGGAGGGCAGGGCAGGGGAGAATAAACACCTGGGGTGGGGAGATCAGCCTGGGGTGGGTGAGCTGAGGGGAGCTGGGGCTGCAGCTGCTGGCCCTGGGGCAGGGGCCGAACCCACACCGAGCACAGAGCCCTGGCTGCAGAGAAGGGCAGCTCCTCCTGCTCAGTTCCATCTCTGAGCTTTCAAGACTTATCCTCATGGTCAATACAGTTCAGTGTCTTCAGCTTCACGAAGGGAAACTCCATCTCTGAGGGGTCTCCAAGACTTGATGATTCAGCTGGACATAACTGCAGTTATTGATTGATTTCTTTACGGGATTAGATTTTCTTTAGCCTCGTGTATCTGCTCAAGCATCAGAGCAGCATCAGTCCTTCATGTATTTATCCTTTGCCAGCCCTGTCCGGTGTGCTCCTGTGTATTTACTGCTACTTACATGGAGTAGCAACATCCAGTAGCTCACAGTCTGTGGTGGGAAAGAGGATTAAATTCTCTTCTTTTGCCTTAAACTGGCATATTAGTCATTTGCTCAGTCTTCTCCTAAAAATTGAATATTTATTGAATATTGCGCCTTTATGTCTGTACTCCCATAATTTATTTTAATTTTTTATGGAGGTATGTCTATACTAGCTGGCAATTTTATACATATTATACGTGTTTTTATACACACACATATGAAACTTGATTCAAGCTGTTGAAAAGTTTGGCAGCTGAATAAATCTTAGGCTTTAGGCCATTATTTAGTACTTGGAAAGGGTTTAAACCTGTGATTTTGCAGTATTGTATAACTGTTTCCCCAGTTTGTGATTGAAAACATGCCCTGCTGGCACTGGCACTGGTTCTGTCTCAGCTTTCGTCCTCTGGGTATGTCACAGGGTGCTCAAAATTACAGTGAGCACAGTGATGGTGCACAGTTGTGTTCATCGAGCAGCAGATGCCATTTAATTGCTGTCCAGCTTGAGACAGAAGTTCCTGGAAGTCCTGGGCCTCAGGATCTTGACTCTGGTTCCGTGCTGGTCACTGGAGCTCCTTGCTGGGAGGAGTGAGGTCAGGCTGATCTCATGTGCCATGCAGGGTAGCTGTGCTGCTGGGTTTGGACAGCAGAACAGCAGGTGATGTCAGTTTTGTGAGCCGTGTTTTGTCCCTTGTTCCCCGAATCTTTCCCCAGCATCCTTTTGTAACTCCTTGTGTGGAGTCGGTGTCATCTGGTTTTGAGAACAGCAGCATTTGTTTACTGGGGTTTGGTGCTGTGCAGCTCTGCTGAACTGACCCAGAGCAGTGCAGACCCTGACGTGTTTCCCCTGCCCACGTGCCCATCCCTGTGCCCATCCCTGTGCTATCCTTGTGCCACCCCTGTGCCACCCCTGTGCCACCCCTGTGCCACCCCTGTGCCCGTGCCGTGCCCTGGGCTCTGCCGGGCGCAGGGGTGGCTGTTCAGGGCACGAGGGGGCTCAGGGAGGGCCAGCCTGTCCGGTGGCAGTTCCGCTGCGCAGGCAGACGTGCGCTGCCCTCCCCCAGCGCCGTGTCTGTTCCCTTGAGCTGAGTGCGGCACCCCATGAAGGGTTACCCTGGTCTGGGGCTGGGTGAGTGGATCCCTGGGGCTGGTGAATGCCCTGAGCAGGGAGGGGAGCTGGGATCCTGAGCAGGCAGAGCCCTGGGCCCTGCCCTTGTCCCGGTCTGTGTCCCCAGGACAGCTCCCTGTGCCAGCTGAGATCATCCGATGTGCCCCGGCCGGGCTGGGCCTGGCTGGCAGCCGTGGCGAATCAGCCTCCGTGTGCTCTGGCACCGGGCACGGGGCAGAGCTGGCTGAGCACAGGGGCT
The DNA here is from genome assembly GCA_013390105.1 of Tichodroma muraria. Taxonomy (NCBI): domain Eukaryota; kingdom Metazoa; phylum Chordata; class Aves; order Passeriformes; family Sittidae; genus Tichodroma; species Tichodroma muraria. The sequence continues at coordinate 8,228 of WAAG01066208.1, forward strand.
GCTCCCGTCCCTGGGCGCTGCAGCTTGCGTAGCCCCGCGCTGCCCGGAGCTCTGCGTCCTGCTCTGGATCCTCAGCCTCGAGGACGGGGTCGTGTTCCCAGCAGGAGAAATGAACGGCAGGCTGGCCCCTTTCATAAAGTTTATTTTAACCTTCCGCCCAGAAACGGGCACGGTTTTACGCGAGGCAAACTGCTGAGCCCTGGCGGAGAATGGGTTTAATTACTCAGTTGGAGTCTGGGGTGCCCTTCGGAACATCCCGGGGCGCAGCCTTGCGCTTGCTCCTGCTTCACGCCGCCTTACCTCGCGTGCGCTCCGTGCTGTGCTCCTTGAGGTGGAATCCCGGGGTGTCTGGGTTGCTGGGAGTGCCCACAGCTGGAGCTGTAGGTGTGGGGCAGTGCCACACACGGCCCAGTTCCGTGTGGAAGGAATTGTCCAGCAGCTGCGTTTGGAAATGCTGGGGTTTTACGCTTGTGCGTGGTCTGGTTTCATGCGGTTTCAGTTGTTTGTGTTTCTCTCTTTCAAAAGCTATCAGAATTTTCCCCCTGCTTTTAGCATCTTGAGAAAGGGCTGTTCCCTGTTTCTACTCAGGGTTTCCCAGGGAGATTGTGAGGGAACATTGTATAATCCTCCTTAAGGGCTAAGGGAGGGAGAAAAATGGAAAAGTGATCAGCTTTGGAGGAATTGTTGTTTCATAACCAAATCTTACTCGTAACTCCCACAGGGATCCCATTTTGTCTCTGTGTAGATTGTAATGCTGTATAGGTGAAACCAAGGAAAGGTGACACATCATTAACCGAAAATGAGGTGCTGGCATCACTGCAGAGAGATCGTGTACTCATTGCATGGAGTTGTTTTGCTTGTCTTTTTCTCTACAAAAGAAAACCCATGGAAAAGCATAAATCTGTCTTAACACTTCAGAATTAGTCTGTTCTTCATTTTCCACTCAAAACTAATTCTGCAATATTCAAAGCAACCAGCTACAAAAGCACACATAAGCAAGATTGCTGTGTCAGATGAGGTATTAGATAAAAGGAGTTCCTGTCTTGATGCAACGCTTCATTGAAATAGGAAAAAAAAAATATACAAAACCATAATGTTTGTTATTCTAATTCCAAGATTTGCCTTTGCTTGTCAACGTGACTTTCCATTTATGGTTAGAAATAAGTTTATTACAGTACAAAGATAATGAAGTTTAATTGCAATGCTGGTCATTGCATCAGGAACATAGATGGGCACAAGTATAAAGTCACTTTGAAAACTGAGAAGTTACAGGAAGATACTCCTAAATATATAAGTATGCATTGAATTAGGTGCACCTCTCAAAGATATTGAAAGAATTAGAGAAATCCCAGCTCTAGTGTGGCACTCCATCGTGTTCCCCTGGGAGGGTGAGAGACTCTGGGACTGCCAGGCCCGAGGAACTCGGACTGAACTTGATTTCCGTGTCACGTTGGTGCTGTGGCTGCTGATAGCAGAGCTCGCTGCTGAGTCCTTGGTGCAGACAGGCTCCTTTGTAAAGGCACTGGGACTCAGGATGTCACAGGGCTCATCCTGCCCTCAGGGCCAGTGTTTGTGTCACCAAGGCAGTCACCTCAGGGCCGCACTGGGAAATGGAGCGTCCTTCGCTGTGCCATGGCTCACGTTCCTCATCTGCCATGTGGAAAAACAGCTGCAGAGGGTGCACATAGCCAGACATTTCACTAATTCCTGTGCTTTTATTCCTCAGGCAGAGGATGAATCTCCCATGTATGTATGAACAATGCAAACACATGCTCATGGTGGCCCGAGAGCTGTCCCGGCTCCAAGTCTCCTACGAGGAGTATCTCTGCATGAAGACGTTGCTTCTCCTCTCTACAAGTAGGTGAACAGCTCAATACCAAGCTTTTTGCTTCTGCAGAAGTGTGTGGTGGATTTGCAATAGATGTTGTGAGACAGATTTATACAGTATATTACGTGCTGCTTTTTATCTTTAGGTAGGATTTGCTGGAGTTAAACAAGTCACAGCTTAGTAAACTCTGTTTGTACTGCATGAAAGTTCAAAGTGCAGTTTCAAAAATAGTGCTTTTAGAATATACAGAAATAAACTAACCTGAGACACCATAACTAATACAAGTGATTATGTGTAAATGCCTTTTACAGTGTTACTTTTCCCCTCTGTTGATACCACTGGTAGCCAGTGTCTCCCCCGCTCCGTGGGGCTGGAGCTCCCTGAGGATCTGAGCTCAGCCCAGGCTCGGCTGCAGTCCAGGGCCTCACACCTCGAAGAGCGAGCGAGTGAGCGAGCGGGTGTGAGTGTGCTGGGGTGGGGGTGAGCTCTGGCACTTTTCTGTGTCCTGGGAAATCCCAGCCCAGCCCACACTCACAGGATCCCCAGGGAGCTGCCTCAGGCAGGGACTGACGTGTTCCTGCTGCTGCCTGGCACGAGGGGCTTGGTTCAGGGCAGTGACAGAGGTGCCAGCGTGTTTGAAAGGTAGCAGGAGCAGCAGAGCGTTTGTCAGCGTTCTGCCATACCACCCTCATCAGGTGCTGTGACTGGGAAGGGACCTGAAACGTGATGAAAAGTAAATATTATTGAGTTTATTACACTGAGAATGTAAACATTCCTCATCTTTAATGTTTCCAGTGAATAATAGAATTGATTCTTATGCAGAAATGAGAGTTTGTTCACCTTGGCTTTTCCCGGATCGGAGCAGGAGGATTGGGAACCCAGCACTGCTCATGTGTCAGGGCAGGGGGTGATGGGTGGGCAGGGCAGTGGGAGGGTGCCATGACCAGTTTCCCCAGTGCCCCACCAGCCTGGCAGTGCCCAGCACTGCCTCGCTGCCAAGCCCAGAACTGGGACAAGGGTTCTTTTCAGAGGGGACTTTCAGCCTCTCACAGCCGTGGGCTTTGTAGGAACTTAAAACTTCCCTGAAACTGCAGATTTCAAACAGTTCCTGTTTGATTCTGAAATCTCTCCCAAAAATTCCTCAAGTGTTTTGGGTGTGGTATAGACCAACTTTCCCCACAGGAGCTGGAAATTTCCATGGAGAAATTTCCATGGCAGAAGGGGTGAGGAGGCAGCACTGGCAGGATTCAGCCCCTCCAGCAGCGGGGCCGGGTGGGAGCTGGCATTGCCCAGAGAGGCCTCTCCACTCCATTTCCAGTGGGAGACAATTCATCTTCATTTTGCTAAGTACATACATTGTGTCACTGGTACATCAGGGAACTTCTGCAATTGAATAGCTGGAATTTCTATAGCTCTTTAATCCACGACTTGACAATTTGAATTTGTTTATTGTGTTTCTGTGTTAAATTTTCCAAGGAAGAAGAGGAGGAGGAGGAGTAAAACAGGAATCCCACACAGGTCTAGACTTGTAGCTCACCCACAGACGTAGCTCAGAGACCTTTTCCATGTGAAGTTCTGAAACAGTTGACAGGTTTCATCTCCTGTGTAGGCAAGACAGACAGGAGACTTCAGAGATTCCAGAATCTCTCAGGTGCTGACAGTGCAGGGAAGGACCATCCCCATAGGAGGAGGCAGGCACAGGGACTTCACCTGGATTGGCATGCCCAGGCCTCGGGTGTCTGTCCCCAGCTCCTCACCTGCCCAGCACTGTCTCGGTGTCCCATCCCTGTCCCAAACAAGCTGTGTCCATGCCCACATTCCCCGTGGCTGGTGCAGTCTGTTTGTTGCCCAGTCTGTCACTGCCTTGCCTGGACCCGTTACTTGATCCATGTCAGGAGGCTCAGAACCAGATGATCTTTCAAGATCCTTTCCAAGCCAAGCCACCCCGTGATCCCACCCTTGCTCTTCCCTGGGCACACAGAGTTTTTATGGAACCTTCCTAATGTCACATTTCCCCAGGCCTGGAGAGCACAGGAGCTCCAGCCCTGGTGGTTCTCCATCAAGGTGCTTCCAGGGCTGGGTGTTGCCTCCACGGTCCAGTTCCCTTCCTACTGTTTTTTGGTGGGATGCCTCTGGAGGGTGTTTTTTTTATTTTGCAGCAGGCCTGTGCTTTGTGTTCAGCTGGTCACTGTCCCATCCTGCTCTCTCCTTGTCTCCCTGCTGTCATTTCAGTCAGTCCAAGTCCTTTTTCTTTTGCTCATTTTCATAGAATCACAGAATGGTTTGGGTTGGAAGGGACCTTAAAGCCCATCTCATTCCAGCCTGGCCTTAAACACTTCCAAGGATCCAGGGGCAGCCACAGCTTCTCTGGACAGCCTGTGCCCACCCTCACAGGGAAGCGTTCCATATTTTAACCTAAATTTCCCCTCTTGCTCCTTGTCCTGTCACTACAGCTCCTGATGAAGATTCCCTCTCCGTGTAACTAATGTAAAAGAACTTAAATCGTGTTGCAGTTGAGTTGTGCAGTGTTCTAAAGGTTGGTGTCCGTGTTGCAGTTCCCAAGGAAGGCCTGAAGAGCCAGTCCCTGTTTGAGGAGATCCGCATGACGTACATCAAGGAGCTGGGCAAGGCCATCGTCAAGAGGGAAGGGAACTCCAGCCAGAACTGGCAGCGATTTTATCAGCTGACTAAACTGCTGGACTCTATGCATGATGTAAGTCCTGACAGGAATGCTGCAGGCATTCCAGAGAAATACGTTTGGGGCGGGGACAGTGAGCTCCTGCAGCTCTTTTTATTTAAAGGGATAAATCTCGTGGAGGAGGAGGAGGAGGCCGTGCTCCTCTGCTGTCTCACGAAAGCCAAACTGACAGCCTTGAACGTGGTCCTCTCAGGCTGCCCCTGCAGTGCAATCCACAGCAATTAATTGTGTAGTTAGTCTCATTTTCAGTCTCTCCAGTTTTTAAAAATTACTTTACTTTAAAAAGGAGGAACTCAGGACCTGTAACTGACTTTGCAGTAGAAGCAGAAATGTGATGTTTAAAAGCAGTCTTATCCCAGAGCCCAAGAAGTAAAGAATTTATGGAATAGCTTGAAATTCCATTAAAACAATGCCTCAGCACTATGTGTGGTGTTAGCAGTGATCTAATTTTGAAGGAATTTCCAATTCAGACTGTCTCCTTTGGCAGTTTAATTCTAATTACACGTGTAGCACAAAGCAGTGTTTAAGACAAGGGTAACTTTGAGACCTCAGAATTACTGGTTCTTTCTTGTTACTGTACCAAGCACCTGGAAAGATCTCGTTCAGCTTACCCACGTGTGTGTTATTTATCTGCTGGAATGGGAATTGGTACCGAATCTCCTCAGTGTTTGGAAAGCCTTGCACTGTCTGTTCGTTTGGTTTGTATCAGAGTGCCACGGACAATAACTAATGAACTAAATGAGGATTCCTGTGCACGTCTTGCCTGAGCCCCATCCTGTGGGCAGGAGTTGGGGAGGAGGGAGGTGAATGTTCTCTGGACATCTTCGTGTGCAAGTAATTCTTTGTCTTGTCACTCGTAGGTGGTTGAAAATCTTCTGAGCTTTTGCTTCCAGACATTTTTGGATAAATCCATGAGTATTGAGTTCCCAGAAATGTTGGCAGAAATCATCAGCAATCAGATACCAAAATATTCCAATGGAAATATCAAGAAGCTCTTGTTTCATCAGAAGTGACTGCCTTAACACAAAGGGTTGCCTTAAGAAACCGTCACACGATAGCTTTGTTTTGTAAAGAGAAAACCTACAGAACTTGTTCCTTTTGTCCTCGCAGGTGTTTCTTTTGTAATTATGCACTACATGTGGTTTACAGAGGGCCAAGAGTTAGGCTGGAGAAGCAGCGGATTTCTTGCGTTTGGGAAAGAATCGGGGAGAAAGGAAAGGAAAAGAAATCGTTTTGGGCAGAAATTTTCTCTCTCCCCTCGTGCACCATCCCTGGATGCATCAAACCACCAGTGACAAGCTCTGAGGCTGTTACGAACGTTCTGCTAATTAATTGATTAATTGCTGCAGTTGGCTGGAGACAATTTTTTAGGCTTTTTTTTTTTTATTTTAGTAAAGTGTTTTGGATTTTTTTTTTTAAAGTTAAGGTAGTATTTTGGTTTATGCATGTAACCTGAAGAAAGTTTACAAGTGTATATCAGAAAAGGGAAGTTGTGCCTTTTATAGCTATTACTGTCTGGTTTTAGCAATTTCCTTTAACTTTATATACCGTGAACTCGGCTTGTTCATTTTTTCTTACATAATTTTTTTGTAATACTTCAAGATGCCTATTGTACAGCTGGTTTTTTAAGGTGGGGCAGCTCGTAGCTTTCCTAAACGACCTCTAGACAGTAAATACTCGAGTAGATTCATGTGAAACTGGGTTGGGCTTTTCTAACCTAACGCTTTCAACCGGCAAAGTGGCCATAAAAATTGGGCTTTTTCTAAGGGCCAGGGTGGGTGGGAGAACGCTCTCAAATCTCGTTCCAGTAGATCCAGATGAAACAAATCCTTTTGGTACATTGCGAAAGGTTGGATATGCAGATTCATAGAAAATTAACCCAGTCCTAACTGGATGTAAATGAGCAGGTTATTTTATATATTGAAAAAAAAAAAAAAAAAAAAAAAGAAGCCTGATTTTTGCATATGATGCAACAGCCATAACGCAGAGTCACGGGCTGCATTGATGCCAAGAAGATCAGTCCTGACTGCCCATCAGGAAATTTTCAGGAAAATATGCATAGCTTCAGAAAAGTTTACTTCTGTGTGGAGAAACTCCGTTTTCTGTACACTTAAAGCTGTCATCACACAAGTATTTCTGGAGACCCCACGGACAGGGGAGGACGTGTGAGTGCACCCAATGGCTGGGGTTGTTCTCCTGTAGGATTCCGGAATCCTCCTCTCCGGGGACTTGTCCACGCAGCTGGGACTGGATCTCCCAGCTCCAGACTCACCTGGTTAGAGACCCAATTCCACATCTCCACCCTTCACTGACTGCTCCATCCTCTTTCCTGGAGATCAGGAGAGCTCCGCTACTGAGTTCGTGGTCTTAGAGTTGTCCGTCAAACTTTCTGTCTTTGTAAGGCTGCAGCCCTTCACGTTGAATTCCTGGCGTGCCATAAATTCCCATAGGCCTTGTGGATTTCTCCTTGTTGCCATTGATGAGGATATTTTCAACATTTAGAAGCTGTAGTAGCCTTTTCTACGTGCACCTTAACAATTTTCTGTATCTCAAAACTGAAATATTTACTACGCCACTCTAAAATTTGATTTTTACTCAAAGTGGCCAGATCGTTTGTGTAATAGAAATGAGAAAGATCATCTGAGACAATACAAAACCTAATATATTTTTATATTTAGTTATAGTTTCAAATATGTATAATCGGTATATTCGCTGATCCAAGAAAAAAAAAAGGGAAGGGCTACTGCAGCTTTAAGAGCAATTTATTAAATGATTGTAAAATAGCTTGTATAGTGTATAATAAGGATGATTTTTAGATGACAGATTGCTTTATCATGATACATGTAATTATATTTTTTGTAGGGGTCACAGATATGCTGAGTGGAAACCGTTGCGCGTGGTTCGGCCGGAGGCAGCACCGGGGCTGTCGGTGTTGGTATCCAAAGAAGTGCTCTGTTTAGAGGGGTAAACCTGTGCTCCGTGGGTGTTCGTAGGCTTGGGTTGTGTTTCTTGAATCACTGTGTAAAATTCCCGTTGGTTTTGGGTGGGATACTCCTATCTGTATGGTCGGGAGCCGCTCCGAGGCACGGCCGAGCCAGACCCCGCGGCAAAACCTGTCCCAGCTCTGACCGGGGGTTCAGGCACAGCCTCACTCCCACAGCAAAAACAGCTTAGAAATTGGGCAATAATCCACATCCAGGTGCCAGCAATATGTAAATACAGAGTGTGGGGTGTTCACAGCACATTTCTACGTGGAGCAGACCGTGGTTTCCAACTGAAATAGGAAACTCAATTCTCATCCTTTCTTAAAGCTCTTTTTGAATGTTATACCTATTAAAAAAAGATCCTATATTCAGTACTTCGGAGTAAAATAACATCTTTAAAAGAAGAAAATAATCACTCTCTTCTTTGAGCTGTAAGGAATATGTACATTTTGTAATAGGTAAAGGTCAGGATTTTAATTACGACTTCCAGCCCAAGTCATTGGGAATCCTCCCACGCCCGTTTGCGATACAGATAGGAGTTTGTACTGGTGGGGTGGGGGGGCTCCTGGGGTCGGGGAAACCTGCTCTTACTTTGGAGAATGTTTTATGAACTTGCATCCCCAGAACCCTCGGTCAGAGCCTGGGGACGGCGTGTGCGGGTCTGGGTGCAGGGACCCCAACTTTGTCATTTTTGCCAGCAAAAGCAACTCCAGCAGATGGTGGAGTCAGGGGTTGGAACTGGATGAGCTTTAAGATCCCTTCCAACCCAAATTCTGGGGTTCTGTGATCCCCCCGGGAGAGAACCGGTCACATAGGAGGAGAGGCTCTCTGCCCCTTGTGTCTGTTTGCCTGTATATTCATTTTCAGTCTCTGGATTTAAGGAAAAACAAAGGAAACTGTGATGTTAGAGGAAGAATCGTCCTGTACATGCTGTTCAGTTTCAACTTCACCAGTGAGTGCTGTAGCCAGCAGTGAGAAGTCCGTGTCCTGTTATCCGTAGTCCGTGTAGCAGTGGGGAGTCCCTGCACTCTGGATAAAGCAGGGAGAATTCGGCGTTGGCCCTTCAGTGCCTTATCACAAAGTGCACGGATCCGCCCGCACGGCGGGGGCAGCTCAGGACTCGCAATGGCCTTAGGGGGACACCGGGACGGGGACGGGGGCACGAGGGGAGG